>JAAEAF010005784.1:88293-147108 GCA_011037195.1 Triatoma infestans | reverse complement strand
GGGTTAAGACACCTCTTAGTTACTGATCACTTTTGGATCCATCCACAGAGATATATTAAGAGTAAGTTGTAAAGTACAATAAAAAATTATATAATAAAAACATAATCTGGCAATGTTTGGCCTCTAAAAGTTAGCAATATAGTACCAGTTGGAATATATTGTTTAATTTCTTTACCATTTTCAATTTTATTTTCCCCAACTCTGTTAAACCTTTTTGCCTTCACAACTTTAAAAGTAGTGCCATAATCATATTCAAGGGCTGAAATAATTTCATTTTCAGTTAGTGTGGTATCAATACCCCTTATTATACCACGCCTTTTCAATAAAAATTGAGGTATATATGCATCAAATCCTTTATTTTTCAATACTAAAGACGAAACCAGAGAATTTGCAGTTATTGCATTAGACACAATCACTCTTATTCTATTTCTACCCATACGATCTATTCTCCTCACATTATTACCCATATTAGGATGTGCTTCATGATCATTTTCCCAATACTCATTGGATGAATTCTGGAAATACCCTTAGATTCCTTATTTAGACTTTCCAAATAAACATGAAAAGGCCCAATATCCCAGGTCTGATAAAATTCTTTTTCTTTCACAACATCATTTGAGTGCGTGAGGTTATCATTAATTTTATTTGATTCACCCATTTCTTTATCCATTAATAAATTACCCTCAAAATATTCCATTTTTTCGTTAACACTTTTATCTGGTGGTTTTTTGTCGGGAGGTATTTTTTCAGTTAACTTTACAGCCATCACAAAAACTCACAAAAAACTGCACTATGACCAACAACGCTGCAGAGACACACACACAGTTTCACCTCTTCCACTGAATGTTTAAAATAAATTTAAACTTTCAAATATTAGTCAGAATAGATGTGCACTCTAAAATAGCTAGAAGTGAACTCTAAAAAACACTTTTAATAACTTTAAGAAGATAATAAACACGGAGAAAATTTTTGTGTACATTCACTATTTTCGCGCCCAGCTGATTGTAATGAAAGAATATATTAACTTCAATAAAAAAAAAATGTAATAAATTGCTGAGTAGGAAAAATTGTAAATGAAAATGTAGGAATAGAGAAAATAGCAGCCATGAAAGGTACACATAGGTATATAACAAAGTGCCGTAAATACGAAGTGGCTATGAAAGAGTTTCATATCGTTTAATTACAGTTCCCTTTCCTTTGTACTTTGACTGAGTCTGTTTAATTTACCGTAAATGCAGAGTAAGGCTGAAATAACGTTTAAAAACCATACTCGATAAAGAGTTCCAGCGGAATTTCTCTCTTTACTTTAAACCATTCATAGAAATGATTGATAAAAAGTAATAACAACCCTTCGCTATTGATGTAACTATTCAAAATATTCAAACATAAAGTGCTGTTAATACTACATTTATTTAAATGATGAGCGGTATGAGATTTTATGAAGGCCTAGTTGGAGTACTACTAGATGATTTGTGGCAGAGCAATGAGATTGAGGTGGATTGAATTGTTGTATATGTTAAGATCCGCACGCGAAATATAGTCTTTTTGATATAACACAACATCATAGGCTGGGAATCATGATAAATGATGAGTGTGTGTGTGTGTGTGTGTGTGTGTGTGAGAAATAACAGAATGGGTAAAGAGCCTATTAGTAACATTGAGGTATACACAAAGAGGTAGCAGTATGTTTGTATACCTCAGTGAAGTGGCAGATAGGAAAAACAGATAGAAACTGCGTGGAATGTAGCATATGTTTAGGAATGTTTAGAAATGGATTTGGCTACCCATTGGATCCAGTGCAATTGCCCATCCTTTGATGTTTCCCCACTACCGTTCAACATCACGCTTCTGAATATTAAAAAGAACTTTACCTAAAAGAATATTTACTGACAATAAACAATATGATATGAAATTTGATATTGCCTTGCGCCAGTCTGTGAAATTATCCGAACACTAATAGGGAATCAATAATCTGAATTAGCAATGGTACCACGGATAAATATGATAAAATAACAAGGTCAAACAGGGTCGCCAGCTGGAACTAATTTTGTTTTATATGATTGCAAAATAAAACCGAAAACATTGCAAAATATGATTAATATTTTTTTATGCTGTTTACAGTGGAGTTAAACGGTGATGATTTTTAAAAGGAATGTGGCAAGGAAGGTAAATTGAACATACCATGGACGTCCATTATAAATGATGAAGTTATATAAATAATTAATTTGTATCTTAGCTTTACAACTGACATTCGGAGTACATTTTACAGAAAGCAACTTCTGCAAAATTGTCTATCTTGAGTTTAAGAATTCCATTCTTTACTCAACAAGAAAAATCTTTAGGCTAGGCATCAAGTTTTCAACTCAACTATTAGAGCCACGCTACGCCGCACAAGCTTAGAAAAAAATGTATATTAAAAAAATTACAAAAGTATTGCCTATTACCCAGATAATGCATTCTATTTTGGAACTAAGGCGATTAATATTATTTTAATTAATATTATTTAGATGATACATTTCTGTCTTCATGTTCCATGTTTAGAGAAAACCGTAACCCCGCGGCTCCAACAAAAGTGCCTGCCCTTAAATGAATTTTCCCGGAGAAATGTTTCAAATAAAAGTTGTAGCTCTTTGTATGTGTAGTTGACATATCAAATTCAAAAGAAAAAATTTGGAGCCGTTTTCGAGTAAACCACAAAAAAAAACTGAAAAAACTTCAGTAAAGTAGTACTTTTGTTGCTGGATTTTGTCTGATGCGGTGGTTATACCTAAACAGTATACCAAGTTTGAGCTCCCAGCAACTTTTCGTTTTTTGAGATATTCTATTCATACATACACATACAGACCATTTTCTAAAAACTACTTTTTTGGACCCAGGGACCTCAAAACGTGTATTTCCGGTATCTAATACTAGTTAGAGAAAGTAAAAAGTGTTTGATTTGACTGAAGAGCGTTTAAGCAGCTGAACAGGTAATAATAGAAAACTTTCATTGGTTTAAAGAAATATGGGCGTTTGGTGACAGATTTAGTGTATTATTTATTAACTACACTTATAGAGATGAGTAGAATTACTTAAATAAAGTAAAATCTAATACAACTGGATTTCCACAATAAACTGGTATGTAAAATGAATCAAACAAAAAATGGTAAAAAAAAAGAGTAAATTTAAATATAAAAGAAAATAGTTACCTCCAAGACTAATATAATATGAACTTGATTGAAATGATAATACAAACACCAGGAACAATTGTTTGTAGAAGATAGAAGGATGGATTTTGATTGAAAAATTCGTGTAGATGTTGGTGGACTACTACATGGAATATTCAATTTGACTTTCCAACGTTTTTTCTTTTTTGGAATATACTTGAAGACGCGGTGCTGGAAAGAAGTAAACAGGCCCGCAGGGCAATATGAATACTTCATCCGGTGCGGTGGGGCAAAACTCTTTCAAGAGAAATTGGTTCTATTGTTGAAGGAATCGTCCGTTATAGAGCTGAAACTTGGAGAACTATTCGGAAGATCCATGCGAGGGTGAAAGTGATAGAGATGGGCTGTGTTCAAAAAACCAGAATGGATAATATAGAGATAAGGAAGAAATGTAACAATTGAACAAAGAATAAATAAAAAGAAACTAATGTGGTAAGGACATCTCAGACTTATGCTTCCGAAAAGGTGGCCAGAGAAGTTTACAGGATGGATTCCCCAGAGGAACAGAAGAAGAGGCCGACTGGCAAGAAGATGGGAGGAGGAGGAATGCGATGGCCGGAATGGGCCTGGGGGATGGAGATTAGACAGACAGGAAAAGATGGAGGAAGAAAATGACCTGACGGCAACCAAAATGAAGAGAGACGCCGGTTAAGTAAGTAAGTGGAATATACTGTTCAAATAAAACACACGTTTTGAGATCGATCGTTGACATTTTTTTCCACCTTGCAAGATCATCTAAATTTGCATTTTTTCTAGAAAACTCAGTTTCAAAAATGTGATACGGCCGCATTACTACAGAAGCAAGAGAAAGTAAAAATATGTCAATAAAAAGTTATGAATTGCAATTGAAGAAAGTCATTTGAGAGTGTTCAAGTCAATTTAGTTCATTTATAATAAACGCTCTAATTGAGTTGGCGGACCAGCAAGTTCTCAGCCTGCACAACGTGTAATTATTTTTCAACTTCTTCCAACAAAATTATCAAATTTTGTCTATCCATTTTCATTTCATCGTTCTTTATGTATCAAATAAACAAATATTATGCCCTAAATGTTGTAATATATCATATTTTTATATAACTTTTTTTTTTTAATACATAATTCGAAAATTTACAAAATACCTTATTGGAGAAAAAAATAATAATATTCCATATTTTATTTAACATAGAAATAATTAGAAATAAATAACTGGCCAATCACAGTGAAGAAGTGAACGTGTGAATGAGAAAGCTGGAATCGTACATTGATCACGCCTACTTTTTATAAAAACCGCCTCATCCAATCATTTTTTTCCTTACATTTCTTGTCATTTTTATGGCTTTTTTTTAAGTTTTGTTTTTATATTCATTATTGAAACAGAGCTAAGGAGGAGATACTTTTTATTGCCATTAGGTGTTATCAAAAACTCTAATAGTTTTTTTATAGCCATAAATGACATGTATCTGTAACAAAGTTGTGAATTGCAATTGAAGAAAGTCATTTGAGATTAGAAAAAAAAATATTTGAACGGAGAAAATCACGAAAGGCTGATAATTGAAATTTTCATTATGTATCTAACGGTGATATCTAAATATCATCCAAATATCAAGTGTCAATTTTCGAACTTCAAGTTCGTTTTACCAAAACAAGTCGTTTTTGAAATATTACATAAACGCATATAAAATATGGCTAAAAACATTTCTTTGTACGCAGAGAAAAACTTAGAATATATATTTCTGGTGTGAAAATTCAATTTCCAAATGTTTGATACAAAAATTGCAACACTTTCTCCTTACAGTGGTAAGAGAAAACTAGAAGACAAGAAATATTTAAGACGTAGGGAAGATTAGATGGAATCTTCGCAAGCGCGATGATTACAACTAAAATTGTTGCGAACATTATTGCTTTATTTTAATATTTCTTTCTGAATTCGCCGTATCCTACGTACCGGGCCGCTTAACAGCCAAATTAATTGTGGCTTAGATGCATAATTTACATAAACTCTGGCACAAATTGTTATTTTCATAACAATTTATTTTAGTTTAAAAGAAGTGTTTGAAAATAAAAGTGGAATTGACTCAGAAAAAAAAAAAAAAACTTTGATAGCACATCTCTAGAGAAGTGTGCAAAGAGTCACGAAGGCTCATTATCTAAATCATCCAAGCGTAAAGGCAGAAATAGTAAAGGGAAGGAGAAGAAGTGAGATAGAATGATGGTTGAAGAGTGTTTTATCCTAATCTAGACCACACGCTTTGTAATATCTGCTAAAGACAATTTAATTTCCTGCGTTCACTCACACTCCAGTTGATGTTAGCTCGCCCCCTTGCATCACTCTATCTCTCTCTCTCTCTATCTCTCATACCAGATAAACTCAATAGCCTCTGGTTTTAGAATCTGGCCTTTCCAACAGCCAACTTGCAGCACTATATACACTTCTTCCATTTCAGCCAGGCCTTCTTCATCGTCTTCTTATTCCATTAAAGTTCACCCTCCTTCAAAACTCATTTCTTCATCTACTTAACACAATGTTAGTCTCATATAAAATAAAAATCTAAATTGAAATTATATTAAATGGATAAGAGTTTTTCTAATTTAGATAAGACAGTAGTGGTATTAAAATCAATCTTTAGTAAGTGAACGTTGTCTTATTTTAATTTTTAATTACACTTAAATACTGTAGGGGGTAGTATTATGAGTCTCATATTTTCGATATTTAGTTTTCAAATCTCTTGAGTAGGAAAAAATAATAAATAAATGAATACTCTATGTGTGGATATCTAAACAAAATATCTGTAATCAATAAATTACAGGAAGCTTTAGGTTGGTATTACGTTTAGTTAGTATTTTCGAGATGATAATGTTGGTTTCACTCACCATCGTATCTGACACGAAGATTTTTATCAAAATCCATCATGTGATTTTTTAGTGATTAACCAGTTTTTCGTAATTTTCTCAAAAACGACTACAATTTTCTATAAAAAGTTTAAATGCACTAATATTTGCACAAATATAATCTACACTTTTTTTTAAAAACTTATTGCTGGAAGAATTTTATTTCAAGGGTTCTGATTTCAAATATTGTTAAAGGTTTGTTTAAAGGAGCTGTCTTTGAAACTGTAGTGTACACACTTGAAGTAGGTACTACTGCCATGGTTACTAAATCAACATGTAACCACAAATCTATTGTTTATCTTAGGAGAACTTCTAAAGATTTCAAGTTTAAAGGATTTTTGTAATTTTAAAATTGTATAATTACAGCAAGAGAAAAATCATATGAGTGTTTCACAGCAAATTTTTCTTCTTTTTTTTCTCACGATCACAATTGCCACAATTGCGCCGAACTTGTTTTAATCCAGACTTAATTTATTAATTTTACCAAACAGATCCTTATTATACCATGGAATTATTGATTATTAGTGGGCGCGTGCCGTGTTTTATGCCTATAATTTATCCAGCCTCTCATAAAGATCCCTATAGAACTATTGTTGAGTGAAGTAAATCAGATAAAATACGATGAACATTACCGCTCAGTTTGGAGGCGGTTAGTGTTCCTTCTACCAGACATACTGTTATGGAACATAGATTAATAGATATAAAGAAATAATTTTTTGCAATATAAGATAAATTGAATTAATAAAGAGTTAATACAATGTAACAACCATGCTTAATACTTTTGAAAACTACTAAAAAAAAAAAAAATATTCATCTTTTAAATGGAAGAAGCAAACGGAAATATTAAAGAAAGTAGAAATAATTTTGGAAAATATGTTATTGATTTTGACAATACTTTAAATGTATTTTAGAGCAGTGAAGTGAACTTAGAAACTTTTAAGGGACTATTAAAGTGAGGTCAATGCTATTCAAAGACAAAGGACAGATAAAGTTTTATTGTAACCTGGAATAGGGTAAATCATATATAAGGACCTGTTTTTACTATACAGGGAGTATTTTTCCAATATTCGTCTTACAATAGTCATTCACAACATCAATGCTAAGAGGTGTTTTAAGTTTAACATTTGAGTTTTAAAATTAATCTAACAAGAATATTTAAGTGTGAGAGTTTCTTGTATATTTATAAGCTTATTATTGTAATATTGAAGAGTATCTAAATCCATTTAAAGATAATATATTATAATAATTTTTAAACTGTTTATTCACTATAACTTAAACATCTCTCTAAAACATATTCACTCATACGCCCTTTCAAAACCCCTTGTGCTACATACACTACAAACAAACAAACACACAGCACACCCACCAATAACACTACGTCTTTATGTTTAATACAATCTAGAGGATATTAAACATAGCATAGAGGCTGATTATTTTGAAACAATATGTCTTAACTCCTCATAAGCAAATTCTAGCACATTAACTCACCCAACTGCATTCACCTTCTCATCCCCATATGCTTTTACATAGAATTACATTAATTATACAGTGGAGACTCCAAAGTAACCAAAATAAACCAATTTTTCACTTTATTAGCTTGGTAGCCATTCCAAAGCATACCAGATTGACCTAATCGGGCTTGATACAATAAAGTACAAATATCGCTTTGCTGTAAATCATTTTAAAGATCCATTACGTTATTCTCACTAACACTGATGAATCTAATAAATTAAAACTATCTAGAATCATTTAGTAATGAGTTTCTTTCTGTTGTTTTAAACCGCACCAAGCAGCCCAAATAAATGGCGGATAAAAAAAATATTCATTTATTTTTAAAATTAAAATGCGATTGATAAGTACTTGTTGAATATTTATATTTAAAGAGAACTTTATGGAATCAACTTGTATGGATTACATGATTTTCTAATACATAATTTTTGCGTACCAGTCAGGTTAAAAAATCAAACAAGATCACAATAACGGGGAGAGAAAGTTGGTGCAATTCCTTTTTACTAGTAAATTTATTAAGTATTCAGTATAATTCATTGATCTGCTCTTTAAAGCTTGGTTTTTATAAATAAAATAGTAATATTCAACTTTATGTTATGAAGAAATTCGGTGAGTATCAGTCAAGAAATAAAACATTCAATTATGCCAATGTTTTGACAAACTTTCCAGTATTTATCAAGGCTATATTCTAAAAAAACAATACAAAGAGAACCCACAAGCATTAATAATACTGTAAAATGCAGAATAATAATAACAAACAAAACAAAAATTAAAAAATAATGAACTTACAAATCGTAAAGATGTAGAGAAAGAATTTTTAAACATGTACATTTGTTACATTGCAGAATCATATAAAGGAAAATTAAAAGTTACTGTTGTCTTGTTACTGTGTTAAATCTTCTACAGAAGAAAATGTGTTGAATAGGCAAGTGAATGAGATTTGAGGAAATTTTTAGGGGTGGTGTAGGTTAAAGAGAATTCTAGAAGGTCATGTTTTGAAAAAACCGTTATACAACGCGACCAGATTCATAGTATCATTACGAAAATTAACATAAAATTGATTTCTTTTGATATATATATTTTCTAATATATTTCTTTTTCTCCTGTTAGTTTCTTTGGCGCTAGTATTTTTCTTTTAGAAAAATTAAATTTATGATTTTTTTCCCTAAAATGTTTCGTCAGTATTGTCTTAGTCATCTTTATTTCTGCAGTCGTATTTATGTTAGTACATTCTGTTTTTCAGAACCATGTTGACATTGTGTACAGTCTATCTGGTAAACGAGGTCTGATTGTAATTTGTTGGGAGTAGGGTCTTTAAGTTTGCTGAATAACTTGTTAATAGTGTTAGTGAATTTTTGGGCTAAAATGATATTAGAGCGTCTGAAAATTTTATAGACTTTTTCTGACAGTATGTAAATGCAATGTATTGGTTGACAGAAATATTAAAGCCTTGATAAAGACAGGAAACTCTGTCGAAACCTTGGCATAATTGAATGTTTTCTTTCTTGACCTATCCTCACCAAATTTCTTCATAACATAATTCATCAACAGTCAACAAATTCTTTTATAATATTCGACTTATTATAAGCAATATAAAAATAAAAAGAGTTGTGGGCTACATTTAATGGAATCCATGCTATTTATATAAATGCTATTATGAATGGCTTCAGTAAACTCAAACAGCAAGCAGTAGTTATTTATGCAAAAATAGAATACTATACTAGCATCCTAAAGTTCTCCCTATACAATTTTAAAATTGGATGTGGTTTAAATTTAAAACCGGTACTAATGCGGAGGTGGTTTTATATGGAAAAATCTAACGAAATTAGTCTCATTCCGAAAGAAGATTTAATTTTTTAATGTCATTTGAAACCTCTTCAGAGGCTTTACCAGGAAGGTCAAAATATATAAGCTTACTTTTATTTTAATAGAGATATTTCATAATTTATTTAAATCATTAATAAAGTATATTTCTCCAACAGAATAAAGTTTCTAGAGAAAATTTATTCAACAAATGTATTATTAACATGTACCAACTTCTAGTTTCATTCAGATAAATTGAATTTACTTATTCCTGTACAATTTCGTTTAAAGTAATGTTACATATATTAATTTGGTTACAATGTTTTCGTTATGAATTACAAATTAGGTTCTGTAATTAATTTATTTCCTTATGTAGATAACTAAATTTACACTCATAAGAACTAATTAATTAATAGTATGTACTGCTTTTGAATAGTGGGATATGAATATCTATGTATTTTGTAGATTAGATTTCATACTACAATATTACAGATTACAATAAATTATAATATAATAATATTACAATATTACAGATTACAATTATAATATAATAATATTACAATATTACAGATTACAATTATAAATAATAATATTACAATATTACATATTACAATATAATCATTTCTTGAAAATTGAATTCATAAGTAAATTCAATTATATACTAATTATTTATTCACACAGCCTTTCATCTTCTCATGCAATACTTTACTTTGTTCATTTTCTGATCCAATTTTATGATTTTCAAAAGTTATCATCAGCTTAGTAATCATTTGTGCAAATATTGTTTCTACTCTAATAAATTTTCTAAATCAATCTTTCTGTCAAATTGTTTGAGTGAATTTTTCATTTAAAAGAAACAGATAGAGTTTAAAAGAAACAAATATAAACATAACTTAAATAAACTTCAGATAGAAGTAGGTATCATGTCCATTTGTTCTGTCGAATGTAAATTAATATTAAGTATAAGTGGGACCTAAGAATAAATTTTTCAACAAAATCAGTCTACCGGAAGTACCACTTTATATAATGGACGTTTCACCTTTTGCGATTTACCCCAAAACGATTCAAACGATTTTCTTTAAACATTTCTAGTAAGTGTTAATATTGTAATGCAGCCATTAATGCCATCTAGGGGAAGAAGCAGGCACTTCAAGTACTCCTCGTTGCCGCTGGGAATCGCTAGCGAGACGTTTCTGGACTTTTCTACAGCGGTCTCCCACGGTCTACTGCGGCCTAGAAGAATCTAGAACCTTTCAGGACCTTCTCCGGAGGTATAAATAGAAGAAGAACAGCTTGAGTGAGTCAGTCTCGTTACAAATGGAGTGCGCGCGCTTGTTAAAAGTGAATAAAAGGTGAACTGAGAGAACTTTGCTGGTTTATACAGTGTTTATTGGTAATTTATTGTGTTGAACAATGGTGTTGTTAGAAGTTTAGTGTGTTTTATATAAACCGAACCCACTAGTTGCGTAGATAGTTTGGAAAAAAGTTACAATATGTAAAGAGCTATAACTTTTATTTGCAATATTTCTCCGGGTAAAGTCATTTTGTGGGAGGGGTAGGGTTATGTTTTCCTCTAAAGTGCTATCTTAGTGATTATATAATTCTGTCATCGAAACAATATTAATTAGAAATGAATAGATTGTTATATTCCGAGTTTCAGAAAAGAAAAAACTGAGTAAACCGGAAGTGCGTTTTTACTGAATATTTTTTCAGTATTCGCGATTTTCTCCATAAAAACATCGACGAATTACATTTACTTTGGTCTACTAACTGTACATACACTGGAACTATCACTTTTGTTTGAAATTTTTCCCCTTGTAATTCATTTAAAACAGTTTTGTGGAAGTTATAATTTTCTAAAAAAATAAGTCATTTTATTAAGTTTTTCTATGAAAATCTCATGTGGAGCGTTTGTGAAGAAGTCTAGCAAGAAATCTGAAGCGTTGCGTAATGATGATTCGTTTAAGTACTTTATAGAGATTCCATGTGAGTGTCAAAATGTAGCCCAAGGTAACGAACGTGGACTGCGGCAGGAATAGGAATGTTGAACAGGTAGATGGGAGAAAGTGCGTTTTGTTTAAAGTGAAAACTATGAATTGTTTCATTAGGGTTAATTTTTTTCTTCATTTAGTTAACTGGGATTCAAGTGATCGGAGAAGGGTTTGCAAGGAGCACCAGGGGAGGGCGAGAACAAAATTGGTATAGGTGAGACGATTGCTTACTGTATCGTCAACATAGGTTAGAGTGTACAGGTATATCACCAGTATAAATGGCATATAATAGGGGTGCAAGGAAGCTACCCGGGGACACTCCAGCTAGGTTGGAATAGATAGGGTAGATGAGCTTTGCGTGTCTTGGAAGAAACGATCGCTAAGAAAGGCTTTCAGAACAAGCTAGACGATATGGGGTAGGAGACCCATGAGTTTTCACAATAAACTTTATGGCAAACGCAGTCAAAGGTTTTAGAAATATCTAAAAAGACACCAGCACAGTATTGTTTCAGGTCATGGGCAACGCGATACGTCTCGGCTGGATAGTGGAGTGACGACTCCGAAATCCAAACTGCTGAAGTGGGATAATTTGAAAGGGTTCTATGATTGATAGGAAAAGATTAAGAAGAATAATTTCTCGTACTTTTCATAATATAGGAAGAAGGGTAAAGTTAAATTCTTGAATAGGGTGATGGGATCTAGAGCAATGGAGATGTAGGGGTAGTGAACCCCCACCACTCATTCACTCTAGCGGAGAGAAACAGCCTCTCTCGCACAGAGAGGCGAGGTTCGGCCAGTGGATATATATATATATGAGAGAGAGAGACAGTCAAGGAAGATTCTGTTCAATTCAGTCTTACACATCAGACATCATTCTGTTGATTCACACTCCGGACATATCATTTTAGCCATGTCAGTCTGTCAGTTCAGTTCAGTTCTAAATTCTAAAGTGTAAAGTCCCTGGCAGTCAGTTTTATATATATACACATATCAATTATATATCTTAAACCAATCTTAAGGTGTTTATCTATCATCATCAACAACCAACATCTCCTCACAACACCCTTACAGAGAGAATTATTTGTTTCGGGAACCATTCGTATTTAAGAAAATTTCCATTAGAAGTACGTAGTTCTGAGGACTGCATGACAGGAATATTTTGGCTTTACAGGGAAGTTGTTGAAGGATATTGGAGGTGATTAGATCACAACCAGTGCTTTTCTTTTTTGGAAGATTGGTGATGATTTTAATAACCTCGAATGGAGCGATAGTTTTGGGAGGTAGTGAAAGAGGAAAATTTAATTCGTTACCGACGACAGAGATATGGTTTGGACCTAGGATGTCTGAATGGGAAACGAATATGGAAGTAAGATATGTGGCTAAGATCGTTTTTTTTAAGTAATAAATATTAAACAAAAAATAATCTTGGAATATGCACTAGCCACAATAACTTCAAAAAGATTTTATTGGACATACCTAATACATCATTTTAGTTTATAGACGTCTCGATATAAAAGGGTTTCTGCTGGAATCTTTTTGGTGGAATTCTTGATTCAAAAGAAGAAACAGTAATTCATCTTTTTACAGATTTTTTTTTTTTAATTATGAGGGGACCTACAATCAGATCTTCGACTGTTAGAAGACTAGCTTATGATTTTCTTTTAAACTTTAGAAACTTCAGATTCATATATATTCTTTATTCTTTGCGAATTCTTTCCAACAATTATGCAGCATCTATAAAGCGATGTCTTGTAATGCCTATTAATTTAATAAAATTATTCTTTTTTACTAATATATTTAAAAAATAAAGAAATGAAAATACATTTAAATAAACTTTTTTGAATTAGTAGGGTAAGAGATGTTGAATTAGTAGAGTAAGTTAAGGCAATAGTAAGTTTATATAAAGTTGATATGAAATTACCAAGAAAGTTGTTTGTATAGGGCAGACACAGAAGAAGGAATACAATCAAGGTACCACCTGCTCGCCTTTTCCTTTTACTCACTCGTCCCTCAGTCCTTCCTCAATTTCCTTCCTTCCTTCTTTTCTTTCCTATATCACTGTACCTGATTGCTTTTTATTGAAACCAATTTCAAATTGAAACCTATTTCCGATTTTAGTTCTTGTAAATCACAAATTTTATTTTATTCTTTTATCAACAAAGTTTCATTTTAACTTTCAATATCGTGTAAAAAAATGTTTTCAAAGTAAGCAAAATAAATGAATAAGTTTTGTTTATATATTTTTATTTTCTTTTAAATTGTCTTCGTTTAATATAATATATTTATTATAAAATGCTACAATTTAAAAAGTATGTTGATTAATCTTTCGAATTGATCTCCTACCTCTAAATATTTGAGTGTATCTAGTTTAAAATTTAAAATATACACAAAACCATAAAATTTTCTTTGTAATTTTAAAGTTTTCTTCAACCTTTTTCAGAGTTTTTTTTTGTATGAAAAAATCTAGTATGAAATCTCTTACGACTTTCTCTCACTGCATTTAATTGAATTATAAAATTGTTAAATTTACTTTAAACTTGGAAAGTTTTAATCCGTCGCCTTAACATAAGTATAGTGTCCGGTATTTTATCCGTCGTAGCATGCATATTGGTTTTATTCCTGACCGGTTTCAGATATTCATCCATCGTCAGATCAAATTCACCAAGTTCGTGTAGAGACTTCACTTTAACGAAATGTTTCTGTAGACTCACACTTGTTAGTAGTATATACTTGGGAAGGTTATAAGGTTATGTTACTACATGTGTCTGTTTCATAACAAAATGAAATTATAATAAATTATGTTTAGGCATTAGAAAATATGATATTATGTAGATTATGCTATTTATTACATACTATTTTCTACTTTGTTATGAAACAGACACATGTAGTAATATAACCTTATAACCTTCCCAACTATATACAACCAACAAGTGTGAGTCTACAGAAACATTTCGTTGAAGTGAACTCTCTACACAAACTTGGTGAATTTGCTCTGACGATGGATGAATATCCGAAACCAATATGCATGCTACGACGGATAAAATATCGGATGTTATCCAGCATTGCGGGCCAAGCCACATTTTCAATAAGTATAGTGGTAGTGGTGGAGAGATTGAACACCCAACAATAAGCTTTTCGTCAAAAATAGTTCAGCCGAAAGTGACTAATATACTAAATGAATTTATTAGTTTTTTTTTTTGAGTTGTTCTCGAAAAACCAACTCAAAAGATTTTCTTAAGTAAATCAAGTACCCATATATAATGCATATAATACTTCAATTTGAATCAATTTTTTTCCCAAAAGTTGTTCTAGGGTAGTTCTGGATGATGTACTCTAATGTTGCATTTCCATTAATCGTTAATGTTGCAAAGCAAAGATATTTAGTATTAATAATTAATATTAGTAGCATATTGAAGATGTTATCAAAATTCCAAGTTCGAGTAATATCGATCGTGTTGATCGAAAGTGCGAGTTTTTTGAGTTAGGAGTTCTGCAATTTTGTCTATAATGCCAACAGGTTTCTTTGAATTTGGTACACAAACTGCACATATATCCTTTCCTATCACCTACCAATTACTTTTGTTTGAACATTTTTTTGGAATAAGTAGCTTTTTACGGGTGAGCTGGTATAGGATACGTTTCTCTCAAGTTTTTAGTTTAGATTATTCTGACTATACTTAAAATATTGTCAATAATACATAAATATGTCAATAATAACTATGTTAATTACAGTAAAAAAAAAATCGCTGATTGTATTACATTAGATTGTCGTTTCTATAGTGACCACTCGCACAAAGATAGTCACATATCAATATATTATTGTCTAAAATAACTATTTCTGATTTAGAGATCGCAAAATATGTATTTCTGCAAAAAGTCAATTTAGGAAATCGGTTGCATGCAATTATTTGGGGAGAAGCAACCCCACAGGTTCTCATTGCTCAGTACTCCTCACACTACGGACAGTGTTCTCTTGTTGCAGACAACACTGTCCACAGTGAGCTGTAGAGGCTTCTGGAAAGAGAAAATCTAAGGGCAGCACAGCTAGATTCGAACCCGGGACCTCCGCGTGGAAGTCCAGTGCGCTAACCACTGAGGTAATCCCTTTCCTATCCTATTGTTGACATATCTGAAAGTCTTGTCCTCAAGGGGTATCTGTTGCGACCTCACGGGTTACCACAGCTCCAGTACTCCATGCACTTCGTCAGAATAGTACACAATACACTTAAACTATATACACTTTACCCTTTACAGAAAAGGAGAAACAAAATACACAAACAAGGGTCTCCATACTTAGATAATTGGCATAAGCTAAGGGAGAAGGAAGGGATTAGCTCGGTGGTAGCGAGATCCCGGTTCGAATCCAGTATATGCCCTCAGATTTTCTCTTCATAGGAGCTTCTACAGTCGCACTGTCCGGTGTTGGGTAGTGTTATCTGTAGCTAGAGAACACTGCTTGGAGACCGGCATAGCACTGAGAACGCTCCAGACAGCACAATCATATCCTCTGTAACACGACCCCACAATCATATCATATAGCAATAGGAAAAGATAATAATTCCTTCTAGAAACTTGTTACATGTACATAGAATGAGAACATATTTGTTCTTTTCAATTTCTAACGACAAGAAGATTTATAATAGAGTGTTTTAATAACGTTAAAAAACTGAATTTTTATTTAATCTCGATGAATGGTGGTAAGCAGTGCTTCATACAGTGAAGTAATAATTACAACTGGTGAAAGAACCACAGTATACAAATTCAAAGAGATGGCGACCGGGTAGGAACATTAAAAATAAAAAAATACTGTATATTTTCAATTCTTCAACTAAATGAAAAAAAAATGTTTTATTTAAATGAAAATGTAGAGGGGTTGAATTCTTGATGGTATTATGGTGTGGAGGACAAGGGAAGTATAACAGTTAGGGCAAATTACACTCTAGGGGGTGAGAACAAAAAAAAAACATACAGTCAAATATTAATATGTAAGGTTGGGTTTTGGAGGGAAATAGAAAAGAGGCGGCAACTGTACACTCTGCACCTATCACAATGGCCGTCACTTCTCCTGTATGTGCAGTATAGCACAAACACTCACGCTCACTAACACTCTCCAAAACTTTCATGCTTTCATGAAATTAAATGACATTCGTATATCACTATGTTAGGCAAGAGTAATTGTGACCCTTTTAGCCATGCCTATCTTCACTCCAGTCGCCTATTAGAAGCATTCGCCTGGCGAAACATTAATAATTTTTCAACACAATTTATCCCTTTTAAAAATACTTTTTTTCTAACAGTTTTTAACGCAAACATTAACACATATTTAGTTTAATTAATGTCTACATAATATTTTAGAATTGTAATTACAATTTATCGTATCATCCAAACAAACATTATATTATTATGCACTGTTTTAATTATCTGAGAATATTTTAAGGAAAAACAATTATTAATCTAATAACCTTATAACTTTATGTTTATTATTTGTGAAGGGCTTATAATCCCTACAGTATTTTTTCAATCCTTTATAACGGCTCTTTATATCCTAACGGAAAGATTATGTAATTTTTGTTTTGCTCGCCAAATTTCTTTCCATATCTTATCAGAAGGTTTCTACAAAAAACTGTAATAATAATAATAATAAAAGATCTTTATTGATTTACAATTTGTTTTGTTTTTTAATTATTTACACTGACAGACAATTACTCATGGTCCTGAGACCGTCTGAGGGAAAAACTGTAAATATTTCCTTTGATATAATTTTTTTTTTTACTTTAATTATTTATTTGCAACTGCGAATTTACACACAACAAGCAATTGAGTGACAAAAGATAATATAACAAATAATAAAATAAACAAAAACAAAACAAAACTGGAAAAAGAAGGAAAAAAAATAATACTAATAACAAGACGTGACAGAATTGAATGAGGGCCATCCAACAATGTCCATCATTAGTCGGTTAGTATAGACACCAATGAAGTGAACTCGAAGGATGCCCTTTTTTTATCAAGCGATCAGGTGATCGCGAGGCCATTGGCACTTCAGTCTTCGGGTAGCGTTATCTGTGACAAATTGCCGATTAATGGGGTTGTAGTGATGAGAAAGTCGGGAATGGAATTTAATATTTAGGAAGTTGGCAGGATTTGGGACAAATGGGAGTTTTAAGTCACTGTGGGTAGTGTGGTTGCTGAGTAAAAAGGAGTGTCGACTATTGTGTAGAGGATTTTTGATAGAAGGGATTGGATACGGTGAAGATTGGAGCGCTTTGCTGATCCGTATAGTTCGAGTCCTGTATGTCCAGATAGGAGCGAGCAGGGCTATGTAGAGTATTTTTTTGTTCGAGAGCGTTAGTTTTGAAATGTCTGTCAAGAAAGTCTTTTGATCATTCGGTATCGGAAGTTAAGTTCTTGTCGTTTAAGTCGATTATGTGGGTTCCAGGTGAGGCGTTTATCACAAGGTACAGGCCAAGATATCGCACTTTGTCTGCCAAGGGAACAGGAATACGGTTCAGGTTTATTGGAGAGAGTATATTGCGATTCAGAGTGAATGGTATATATCTGGATTTGCTCTCATTAAATTTTTATTCTCCATTTGCGGAACCAGGGTTCGAGGATTTGAAGATAAGAGTTAAGGGGTGGGGGGCAATTACAGGTCCATATTTTGGGATCCTTTGATATTGAAGTAAAGATTTTGATACAATGTAGTTTTACTTCCATTTTATACTTACACTTACTGCAGCAAGAGGAATTGAGTTTTCACCGGAAATATATAAAAAATGTTTTTAGCGAGGTGATGTATGTGTGCGCGTGTATTGTATGAGTGGCGTGTATCATAAAAATATGACAAAAACGGAGGAATAACGAAAAGTTCAACTTGATATTCCATGTAATTACCATATTAATATGCTTTTCATCAAAATCAATCAATCAGAATTGCGCCTTTATTAAATGTTTTTTTCTTATTTTTTTTTTTTTTTTTTTTTATGATTCGTGAAGGCTCCCCAACAATTTCCTTTTAATTTCTTATACAATCTTTACACTTAAAGCCTATCATTTTTATTGATAACATTCTCCCAGGAGATTTTTGTTTCTGGAGGGGAGGAACAACTTTAAACTTTTCTTCTCTAAAGTACCACTTCAGAACAATTTATGGTTCTACTGGCTATATTATATTCATGAATATCAGAAGCAATGCTATAATTCTAAATTTGAAGTAAATCGGTGAACCGAAAGTGCCACTTCACAGAACTGTTGTGGGGGTGGGGGGGGATTTTCTTGAAAACGGCTACAACAATTTTCTTTAAATTTGGAATATTAACTGCCCAGATATGAACGATCTCTTTTATTCGAAACATATTTTAGGAAAAATCTATTTTTGAGGTTTCTGAGGAAATATGTGACATTAATAAATTTGCACTTGTTGTTGAGGACAGGAGCTATCTTATGAACTACAATTTAGTTCATAGGAACTAAATTACAGGTAGGCATAGGAATTTATTCGCCCACTAAAAAAAAACACCTATGGCGCAACAATCCATGGCAATCTATGGCGCAACAGACCATGAAAGGCTAAAGGGCGCCTTCCACTGCGAAAGGGTAATGAGCATGAAATAGCTGAGCGAAACGGAGTAAAATAGTTTTGACCTTCCACTAAAAAGAGTTTTACATAAAAGAGGTATTTGCCTTCCATTGTCAGCGGATTCGGAAACCTGCTAGCGGATTGAGCTAAGCGAGAAATGAGATGGAAGGGGTTGATGCTTCCATTATCAGCGGACTGAATGGTCACCAGTTCATCATAGCCAGTTGGATCGAGCAAGTCGTGGTTGAAGTTTTCTTTTTCGTTTTTCGTTTCTAGTAATAATGCCAGACGATTCCAGTGATGATGACTATATAAATACGATAAGTAAATGCTTGCTACACTATAGTTATAAGAAAAAGAAGCGTAACAAACCAAGATTTTGGATGAGCTACCACATTAGAGAGAGACCTGTCAAAGGGGATTTACTACGGATATTCTACGATTTACAAGATGATAATCTCTGTCGCTGGTATTCCATAAACAAGAGTATTGTCGCATTGTTTCAATGAAAAGCTCCATTTTATTCAAATACACTACGATACTGCAGTCACAGAACATGTTCAAGAATGAGCTGAAAAAGATATTCGCATTGGAAGGCGCGCATAAATAGGGAGGGAGGTAGGGAAGGGCTAGCGGACACCGTTCAAAACTAGCATTGCACAGCGTGACACAACAGCTCCTTTTTCCTCGCTCAGTCCGCTCCGCTCACTCTTTTCATAGTGGAAGCACTTACATGAAGATAAACCTTTGCGAGTTGAACGGAGACCGAACGGAGCCCGCTTCGCTCGCAGTGGAAGGCGCCCTTAAAGAGTTACGAAAGTGGTCGCAGAGTTGAGTGGATTTGGGACGGACTCCGTTCGACTCGCAACGCCAAATCTCATAGAAGTGCTTCCACCAATAGATGAGTCAGCGGAGCGGACTGAGCGAGGAAAAAGGAGCCGTTGTGTCACGCTGTGCAATGCTAGTTTTGAACGGTGTCCGCTAGCCCTTCCCTACCTCCCTCCCTACTTATGCGCGCCTTCCACTGCGAATATCTTTTTCAGCTCATTCTTGAACATGTTCTGTGACTGCAGTATCGTAGTGTATTTGAATGAAATGGAGCTTTTTATTGAAACAGTGCGACAATACCCTTGTTTATGGAATACTAGCGACAGAGATTATCATCTTGTAAATCGTAGAATATCCGTAGTAAATCGCCTTTGACAGGTCTCTCTCTAATGTGGTTGCTCATCCAAAATCTTGGTTTGTTACGCTTCTTCTTCTTATAACTATAGAGTAGCAAGCATTTATTTATCGTATTTATATAGTCATCGTCACTGGAATCGTCTGGCATTATTACTAGAAACTTATATTTGCTAGAAATGCTTTAGGCTTGTCAGACGGCGATTTGGATGTAGAAGGGCTTGTGGTAAGCACGCCGCAGTTCCCATGCCGTTTAGTTCAGGCCTTCGCTACCTAGGGCGCTACTAACTGTAGCTTCGCACTTTTTATCACGATGCTAGGTCTACACTGACTTTGCCCTCACGGGAATCGAACCCTGAATTCTCGCACGAAAGGCGAGTGCGCTAGCCACTAGACCAACGCGTGAGGACATACGCCCACTACCTTTTTATTTATATTAGAGCAACGCCTAAATAAAAATTTCCATTTTCAAGATAATTTGTCAGTTTTATCCTTGTGAAAAATTAAAATTAATATAAAGAAATCTGTGTGAAACACTCACACAACTTTT
The DNA here is from genome assembly GCA_011037195.1 of Triatoma infestans. Taxonomy (NCBI): domain Eukaryota; kingdom Metazoa; phylum Arthropoda; class Insecta; order Hemiptera; family Reduviidae; genus Triatoma; species Triatoma infestans. The sequence goes on along the minus strand of JAAEAF010005784.1, from coordinate 126,420 downwards.
TCTTACTGCAGTTTACAAAATTGTAACTGACAAACTTTATAAGTTACTATACCAAATTTAATGAAATTCGTCGGTGCTTTTATGAAGAAAATCGCAAAAATTAAAAAAAAAAACTGTTCAAAAAAAACGGACTTCCGGTTTACTAATTATCTGGATATTCGGAATTTTGGCAATCTATTTATTCCTAATTAATTTTGTATAGATGGTAGTTTTTTTTGTTTTTTTTTTTTCAATTTAAGGCGCGTCAACATCTGTGGTCATTGGCGCCGGGAACCTGCTCAGTGCACTGCCGGCCTCCGGACAGTGTTCTCTCGTAACAGACAACACTGTCCATCACCGGACAGTGACCTGTAGTGTCTCCTAGGTATACATGGTAGTGTTGTATAATCAACCATGATAGCACTTTAGAGGAAAACATAACCCCACCTCTCCCCCCAAAACCCCCTTAAATAACTTTACCCGTAAAAATTTTACAAATAAATGTTATAGCTCTTTATGAGTAAAGTTCACATAGATAGTTAAAAGAAAATCCTTTGAGCCGTTTTAAAAAAAAAAGAAGCAGAAAACTGAAAAATACTTTTCAGTAAAAACGCACTTTCGGTCATCCGATTTTCTTTAAACATGGAATTTCAACAACATATTTAATTCTAATTAACATTATATAGATGATAGAATTGTTTAATAAACTGAAATAGCACTTTAGAAGTAACCTAATCCCATCCTTCATCCAAAAAAATGGCCGTAAATGAATTTTCCCAGAGAAATATTTCAAATAAAAGTTGTAGATCTTTATATGTGTAGTTGATATAACATGTTTAAAGAAAATTGTTGGAGCCATTTTTGTGTGAAAATCGTAAAGAAACTGAAAAAAGCCATTCAGTAAAATGGCACTTTCGGTGGAACGTTTTCTACGAAAAGCTTGTTCTCAGGTCTCCTGGTATTACTTTAACGAAATATTAAGTTTGAACATTCTGCGAGTATTCCTTTTTGTGATATGCTGTCACATTCTCATTAACTTATTCTGTGATAATAGTTTACTATAGACTGGGGAGAATAAAAATTAAACAATGTCCTTTTTAAAACCTTAGCCTTCTGTCACACTTGAAGAAAAGTTGTCTGAACCACAGTTGACTATTTTCATTTTATTCTAGTTTGTTTGCTTACCTAATTTAATAAACAAAATTGTAATGGGATGGATAATATAAACACAGATTTCCCAGTTAAATTATGTTTAGATGACTGGATACTTATTGTTTATTATTATGCAACATTGTATATTCTTACCCCCTTTATCCTACGGATTCAACGAATTATTTTATAAACATTAATTGCTTCCTATTTAGTTTTACGTTTCGGATTATAAACAAGAATTTGTAATATGATATTTTAATAATTTTAAGATCTTACAGGTTAAATTATTTCAATAATGTAAATTAATTTTTAATATTTAAGTTATTCAAGTTAAATATTTTTTGTTTCAAAATTTTTTAAACCTATATTTAATTTATTATGCGGCAAGAATATTTATAATTGGAATATGTCGGCATTAGAAAACATTTTTATGTTATTCTCTAATTTTTATGTAATTGACTAATTACATACTTTATCGAAAAAACGAAAGAATTTAATTTACAATTACACTTATGTTTTGTCGATTTTTTTACTTTTCTCTCACTCCTAGTAAGAGGAACTATTGTAATCGTGTCAAATTTTCGATATCGAGTTTTCACCGGAAATATCCGTTTTTAGGTCCCTTGAGTCCAAAAAAGTGGTTTTTAGCAAGTGGTCTGTGTGTGTGTGTATGTGTGTGTGTGTATGTGAACGGGATAGCTCAAAAACGAAAAAGCGTAGAAAGTTGAAACTTGATATTCCGTTTAGGTATCACCATGGGATTCGACAGTGGGTCATCTGTCAAATTTACTCAACCGGAATTACCACTTTACTTGTTGTTTTTTTACTTTTTTGCGTTTTTCTCGAAAATAGCTCCAACGATTTTCTTCAAACTTAGTATATCAACTACACATACAAAGAGCTACAACTTCTATTTGGAGCATTTCTCTGGGAAAATTCATTTAAGCGCACTTTTGTGGAGGGGTTGGGGTCATCTTTTACTCTAAAGTGCTATCATACTTGATTATACAATTCTATCATCCAAAGAAACTAATTAGAAATAAAATAAATGGCCAAAAATTCGAATTCAAGGAAATTAGTAAACCGGAAGTGCGCTTTACGAATAGTTTGTCAGTTTTCGTCGAATTCATTAAAATTTGGGTACACAAACTATAAAATTTGTCCAATAAATTTGAGAACTGGCCAGTAAGAGAAAGTTGTGTGAGTGTTTCACGCCAGATTTTTTTTTTTTTATGACCTTTAAATTCAATAATTAGCTGAAGCACCTACCCTTGTGCACCCAAGTCTTTATTTTGATCAAATAGAGGCATCCTAGCCAATTCATCATTACTGTTTACACATTCGGAACATGGAATGGTTTGTGCTATGCTGACCCACAGACGGGAGAATTCCATAAATTTAGACTTCCAAATATTGCTTCGGCGTTTACTGCGGAGATATTAGCTAGCTCAAAAGCCTTGGAATTGATGCAACAGATGAATATGAGGAATACCACTGGGGTAGTTTTCTGTGACACGAAAAAAGCACCCAAAAAAATTGCTTGCAGTCCCCATTATTATTGAAATAGCAAATCTTATGGGGCAGAGTGCAGCTAGTGTGGTTTAAGCGACAAGCTGGAATCGTTGGCAATGAAAAAGTTAACATTCCAGCGAAAAAAAGTCGTTTTGATGGGAGAACACATGCCTGTACTTCGTTCGCCCACAAATGGAAGAAGTCGGTGGCTAAAAAGTTACATTGCTGCACTCTATTGGCACAAACCAGATTTGTCAGTTAAAGTTGATAGAGTAAGTGCACTGTCTTTTCAATTTCTTCCTTTTTCTTGAGCTAAAGTTTTAATGATTTCCTTTTTTCTTAGCCGTTGCCGCAGCAGAAAGATGTAATGATCCCAACCTTGCAAACTGAGGTAATCACAGTAGGATAACACATTTCAAGTCAATGCACCATTCAACGATTATATGTTCGCCCTGGGCAATGTAACAAGCCACTAGTTACAAAAAAATAGTAGAACTAGTCTTGCAATATATTTATTTGTTTGTTATAAACAATTTTTTCTTTAATAACAATTACAAACTTCGTAACTTTAAAAATCTAATGTGAAACGTGATTGACAAATTTTATAGTTTAGTATACCAAATTTAATGAAATTCGTCAGTGTTAAACTATTCAGTAATAACTCACTTGCGGTTTACTAATTTCCTTGAAACTCAGAATTTTGGCAATCTATTTATTTCTAATTAATTTTGTTTGGATGATAGAATTATATAATCAACTATGATAGAAGTTTAGAGAAAAGCATAACCACACCCCTCCCCAAAAGCCTCCTTAAATAAGTTTACCAGAAGAAATGTTTCAATTAAAAGTTGTAGCTTTTTGCATGTATAGTTGATAATTAACAGGTTAACTGCTACGCCGTTTTTGAGAGTCTTGCCATAATCGCTGTGTGATCCAATTGTGTGTCACGCCTAACTTCCATTTACCTTCTATTTCTGGGTCTCAGATTTTGGCAATATTTAAATGGTGTGATCCATAAATAAATCATATTTCAACGGTAATACGTGCTTGGATCAATAGGAAAAATGGTAGAATTTATTACACTTTGTTGTAGTATTCAAAAAAGTTTTTTGACTAAAAAGTTATGACTGTTTTACTAAATAGGTGTTATTTTTCTTTCTACCATCATTGTAATGCAAAATCTTGTTTGAACTGTTAATATTATTAACTGTTGTCAACATTTATTAAGTTTTTATATTTGTGCCATATTTTTTCCCCGCTTTTTATGTTTAATGTTTCTGATGTCTTATTCCTTTTTTAAGAGTTACCTTTATTCATCTATTAGTATTGAAATGTTATTGGTGTGATGTGTTGTAGTGTAGTAGTAGTGTGTAGCACGAGCGGTTTAGTAAAGGGGCTTGTAAGTATATTTGTTTAAGAGAGTGAAGTATCAGAAATAAGAAAGTAGTCACCACTGCTAACAATAATATATTCTATTAAAATAATAACTACAAGTTATTTGCAAGATATTATAAACTTATTAGTATGCACTGATGCTAGAGAGAGCGAAAAACAAGTGTTCTGCTTCGGTGTCTACAACAAACTGTTAATAAATCAGACGTTTATCTAGAATAAAGGCAAATCTTTATCACTAGCACTGACTTTAAGAGATAGCGATTCCTGAAGTAAGTGTTCTGGCTTTTAAAGCAGAATGCAGACTCTTCGAAAGAATGCCTTCTCTTACACAACAGTTGGCCAAGTGGCATTGTATTAATTTAACGGATTCTAGTGTCTTTGTCTCCCTAATAGCAATGACCTTATTAATTTATAGTACCTGACTCTAAAATACATTATTTTTGCTAAAATTATTTCACTTAAAATATTTTTCAAAACCATTTATTTTTGCATTTCTTCTTCCATTACAGTATCTTCTCTTCCTATTCGTAAAAAGTATTTTTTAATTGTTTTCTTTTCTTTTTTAATTATTTCTTTTGTTGTATGTATTTTTATGTATCGGTATATATTATATAGTGTATGGTATCTCCCTTTTGTGTTACATCTCCTTTCTATTCACCTTGAAAAGATTTTACAATGTGGAGAATGATGCGGAGGATATCAAAGGATTTTAGAGGAAGACAGTGATTCAGTTTTTGAAGATTCCGATGTTGTTCCTGATTTTGATATCAATAGTGAACAAATCCGATAACGAAATTTTTAATGGATTTTTGTAAAATTACCTTCTTGGTAACTATCGACTCCATAATCCTTATTTCTCTAATAATTATTGCTTGGATGATAATATAAATATGACCTATAATTAGATCACACTTCTTAAAGAATATTCTCAGCCAAGCAATACCACTACTGTTGCGTGGGCTAAATTTGAGTCACACCAAAATTAATCCAATTTTGGCATTTAAAATAAAATTATGTAACAAAATTTGCGTTGAAATTAAAAATTATTACATAGCATTGTGAAAATTGCCGTAGCAGTATTAGACATTATACTAATTTCTTCGTAGCAATAGAGGTGGTTATCCTGTTAAAGTTTAAAGAAATTAGTTTTCAAATTTTTTCACACTCGGAATTTCAACAACCTATTTAATTCTAATTAACATTATTTAGATGATGAATTCCCTCAAAAGTGTCCTCAAATAAATTTTCCTAGAGAATTTTTTTTTAAGTAAAAGTCAATAGCTCTTAGTGATATACCAAGTTTCAAGAAAATCATTAGAGCCACTTTTGACAAAATTGCAAAAAAGAAAAAAAAAACATTCAGTAAAGTGGTACTTCCGGTTGAGGAATTTTGACACATAGCCTACGGATCCCATCGTGATATTTAAACGGTAAGTTTGAACTTTCTGATTTTTCGTTTTTGAGGTTCACACACATACATACAGACATTTTCTAAAAGCAACTTTTTTTGGATTCAGAGGACCTCAAAACGGACACTTCCAGTGAGAACTCAATATCAAAATTTGACAAGATTACAATACTTCCTAAAAGAGATTGCAATACTAGGAGTAAGAGAATGTAAAAAACATATTGTTTTGTTTTCAAAATAGACTTATTGTAAAAAATTATATTGTAATAATGTACAAAAATGCATTTGATTTCTATTTTCTGGCCACAACAGTTACTAAATATTTAATTTAAAAATTTTTAGTCACCACTATATTATTAATATATCTTAACGATTTTATCTCAGTCTTAAAATTTGTCTAATTAAAACAATTTACGATGCACATGAAAATATGCACACATACTGAAACTACCAACCTATATCTCAAAAACGGCATATGAAGCCAAAGGTTTGAGGGAGTATTTGTACTCACATAGGGTGAAACTTCCCTATGTTTCTCGAGACGGTTATCCGTCGCGGAACCTCATTCTAGCCCATCCAACGCGTCCACGTCGCTGGCTCCGGAAACATCTGCGCTCCACTTTGTGGAAGCGTGGGTGGCTAAGTTGGAGGGTGAACGCAGAGGGTAGCCTTCGGGCTATTTGGGAACCTAGCACTCCCACGTACCTCAGCTACAATTACAGACTAACAAGTGCAGTGGTTTTCCCATTAGGAGTGTGAGTTGGTGGAGACTTTTCTGCCCTCTGTTTGGGTCGCCATAATTTATGTGCGGCCTAAATCTCTTGCAGCGAATTCTTTTGCTGCGGAGCCTCCGTGGGAATTCATACTGCATCACTTACACCTAAACGCCTTAACATTATACACTTACATAGTTACAGTCTTACACGCCAGTGGCACGTGCTGGTGCCACCCACATGTTTGCCGTGTGTGGATACCTGTGTCGTGGGGGAGGGAAGTCCTGGTGGTTGAGGATGCGGGTTCTCGCTGGAGGCAAGTTTCCTCGGCGTGCCTTGCAGTCCAACACACCACTTTGGTTCCTGACTCCACTAAACAGGCGGCCAGAGCCTAACCCAGCTCTGGTCAATCGGCTAGCGTAAAGAACGCATGGGTGAGCTCCCGGGTATTGTGGGCCTTGGCTCACAATCCCTGGGCGCTATATCTCTAGGGTAGCTCTGGCGCTTCTTCAAAGCGTCCCAAATTGTGAGGCTCCGTGGAGGGTGGAGAGCTCTGGAGATGAATTTTTAATTTTATTTATTATATGTTTTTAATTTTAAATTCTTCAGCCGGGGGCCCCTTAGAGGAGGGGGTCACCGATGGTGGGGGTAATTCCTCTGTACATCCAGAGTCGGGTGACCAGGGCCTGGATGCACTAATGGGTGGGAATCTGGAAAAATATCTAGAGGCAGGGAAGGCTTTGCTTCTGGAGGAGAACGTGTTAGGAGGAGCCGCGTGGAGGCTTGTCCTCCTGCTGCATTTCTGAAACTGGTCAAAAGGAAAAAGATAGATTATGTACGGCAAGGTAGTTTTTTTTTTTTTGTTTGTTTTTTTTTTTTTTTTTTTTTTTTTTTTTTTTTTTTTTTTTTCCGGCATAAGCTTTCGCTATTCAGCCAGCATAACAGATTTTATAAGTTTTCAAAATATGATGAATATGAAATTAATTAGGCTTAAATAAGCAAAGAAGTACTAACAAAAGAAATAAAAAGAAAAAAAACAACAAATTTTTAACAAATAATCAACTCGATGAAAAGCTACGGACCCTATACAAGATATATACATATATATATATTTTTTTTAAGTCTGATTATAGATGGCTAAAAATTCGATTAAAAGCCTATATACATATACACTTTCGGAGAAGATAATGCTCTCATAGTTAAATGGTGCTGTCAAATAATTATATAGTTCTTTGAATAAATGTTCTCTTTGCACGTTGTATTTCCGGCAAACTATCACAATATGTTCAAAGTCTTCAGTCATGTGGCAATCCGTGCATAACGGATTAGTTCTTTGGCCTATCTTGAATAAATATGCTCCTCAAACCGCATGTCCTGATCGAAGCCTACAGATTGTCCCGGCGAAATGCTTTTTCAATGCAAGCCCTCTGAACCAAGGCACTTTTTTAATCCTACCTACCGCGACCTTATAAAACCTCCCCTTGGTGGATTCCAGGTACTCCGCTTGCCATTTTTTGATGATATTCGTCGAGATTGTCCTCTTCACATCTGATGCCGGAATCCGAATGTCGCTCCTCTCTCCATTCACTTGCATCCTTCGCTAGCCTGTCCACTAATTCGTTGTTTTTAAGACCACTATGGCCTCGTACCCACACAAAGTTAATATTTTTCTTACTAGTTCGTAACTGATGGACTAGTAAGAGAATATCTATGATTATCTTACTGCTATTGACTATGTTATTACTGTTTCCAAGCTTATCTAATGCACTTTGACAATCAGTAATTATCACGTATTTGCTAAAGGGAAGCTGATTAATGTATTGAAGCGCTAGAAAAATGGCTACCAATTCTGCTGTGTAGACTGTTGCTAATTCGTATAATCTATTTGTGATGGCATACCTGGCCTGAGGATCATAGACTGCAGCTCCCACTTGCCCATTCATCTTTGAGCCGTCAGTACACAAGTAATAGCTATTCGGCCACATATTCAATAGATAGTCATTAAATATTAAATTTCTCATATTCGGAGAGGACACTTTTCTAGTTCCGTGCATTTCTTATACTCTACTACCTCTGTAAGGCAATCATAGCTTACTGATAAGCAGGGAATATGTTTGCCGAGTTTATAATATTTTATTTCTCTATTTATTATTTACATTTAATTTATTTATTTTATTATTATTCATTTATTTTTGTTCCTGCCTGCTATCAAGTTTGTCAGAAGTTCCATTTCTTACATTAGTTGACTTATTACTATGATTGACAGGGTAGAAATGGTTCAGGTTAACTTGCAGCATAGCAAAGATGCAACGGCTAACTTATTGGTTCGAGGATTGAGTGTGGTTGATGGCAGACTGTTCGTGGCGGATGGCGGGGACATTCCTAGGGCATGTATTTTTGCCAGTCGGAGTGTCGACAGTTCTGCTCTCGGGACTTGGTGGCGGTGAGGGTTGGTCTGGGGGTTGGTGGGCGTCGTCGCGACGTAGTTGTGGCTTCGGCTTACTTCCCCTATGATGGCCCCTCTCCTCCTCCTCAGGAGTTCATGGGTTTGGTTCAGTATTCGGAGACCAATGACATACCTATTATAATAGGATGTGACGCGAATGCGCATCATGTCGTCTGGGGCAGCAGCGACACCAATGGTAGGGGTCGCGCTCTCATGGATTTCCTGGTGGGCACGCGATTAGAGGTCCTGAATAGGGGTACTGAACCCACTTTTGTTACTAGGATTAGAAGACAGGTTATTGATATTTCCCTTGCTTCTAGGAATTTTAGTGGACTGATTAAGGATTGGAGGGTGAGTCCTGAGGCTTCCATCTCCGATCACAGGATGATTAGGTTTAGTCTGGGGATTGATCCAATTACCCTGGCTAGTTATAGGAATCCTAGGAGGGCGGATTGGGGTTTATATTCTAGAATTATTGAAGATAAACTGACTATCCAATCAGAAGCCCCTGATGGTATAGAGGAATTGGAAAGGGAGGCTGGTATTCTTCATGAACACATTAGATTCTCATTCGAGGAGTCTTGTCCTCCCAAGGTGGTTAAGGGTAGTAAGAACCCCTGGTGGTCCTCTTCGTTGGAAAAACTAAGGAGACAGGTAAGGGGCTCATACAGGAAGGCTGTCCTTGCTGATTCTTCGGAATCATGGGATAGTTATAACAGTATTAAAAGAGCATATAAATATGCTCTGAGGAGAGCCAAGAGGAATTCCTGGAGATCCTTCTGTGAGGATATAAATTCGTTCCAGGAATCATCTAGATTGGTACGGATTCTTAGTAAGGATAGGGACAGTCAGTTAGGTACCCTACGATACCCTGATGGTTCCTTTACAGGGGGGGAAGGGGAGACACTGCAGCTTTTGCTTGATACTCACTTCCCGGATAATATTGGTTTAAATGCTGCTTCGTCTTTGGTGGGTGGAAGGAGATGGGACCTTGAAGATGTATCCACCTTAGATGAGGTAGTCACACATGATAGAATCAGTTGGGCAGTACAAAGTTTCTCACCTTTCAAGTCACCTGGACCGGACGGGATTTATCCTTGTCTGTTGCAAAAGGGTGAGGACGTGCTGACGAGGGTATTGTTAAGATTGTTTAAAGGATGTTTGATGTTTGGTTATGTACCAACATTATGGAGAGAAGTAAGGGTAGTCTTTATTCCCAAGCCGGGAAGAAACGACTACTCTGACCCCAAGGCATTTAGACCCATTAGTCTTATGTCTTTCCTCTTGAAAACTTTGGAAAGGTTGGTGGATAGGTATATTACTGATGGCCCATTAAGGGATCATCCACTCCATCCTAACCAACATGCTTATATTGTGGGTAAGTCGACAGAGACTGCATTACATTGTCTTGTCGGAAGGATAGAATCTGCTTTGGAAATAAAAGAATATGCCCTAGGGTGTTTCTTTGATGTTGAGGGGGCATTTGACAGAGTATCGTTTGATGCTCTCGAAGATGCCTTGGTACGAAAAGGTATACATCCCGTCTTAATCAATTGGATAGGTGTCTATCTTAGGAGTAGGGTTATACAGGCTTCCCTTGGCGGGCGCACCATGATAGTACAAGCGGGGAGAGGGTGCCCTCAAGGGGGGGACTCACCAAAGTTGTGGTGCGTCGTCATGGATGACCTTTTGGTTAGGATGAATTCATCGGGATTTTATGTGCAAGCATATGCCGATGATGGTGTTATTTTATTGTTAGGACGCTGTTTGTCCACTATTTCGGACCTAATGCAAAGCGCCCTTAACATGGTATATTGTTGGTCACAGGATAGGGGTCTTTCTATTAATCCTACTAAGACCCAGGCAATTCTATTTACTCATAGAAGGAAGATAGTAGGTTTTACACCTCCTAGGCTGTTAGGTACTTCCATACAGGTTAGCAAATCAGTGAAGTTCCTTGGAGTAGTTCTCGATAGTAAATTGAACTGGTCGGAACATGTTAAGACACAACACCAAAAGGCGATAATCTCCTTTTGGCAATGTCGAAGAGTTGTAGGTAAGAATTGGGGATCACTCCCAAGATGATGTTCTGGATTTATTGCATGGTCATTAAACCTAGATTGGTATATGCGGCTTTGGTGTGGTGGCGTCGCATTGAAACACGATCCGCTAGGCAGCTGTTGGAAGAAATCCAACGTTTGGCTTGTCTGGCGGTGACTGGTGCGTTTCGGACCACACCGACTGCATCTATGGAGACTTTGTTAGGGATTCCACCTCTCTTTGTGAAGGTGAAAAACCAGGCAATGAAAGCCTGTTATAGAATTAAACAGGCAGGTTTTTGGCGGGGTAAGCGATATGGTCATTCTACCATTTATCGTGAGATGCTTTTAAGGATTCCCATTACAGGTTTCCCTTCTGATAGGAATTTGAAGACTTTTGTCTTTGGTCATTCCTACAGGGTTAGGTTGCCTTCTAGGGAAGATTGGTTAACCCTGGGTCCATCTGGTGTGATTCCGGAGAACTATCTCCGATGCTATATGGACGTTTCCAGGATGGATGGTAGGTCTGGGGCTGCCGTCTATTTTGAGACGGGAGATCATTTGGTAGCGCCTCTTGGTGAGTGGGCCACCGTTTTCCAGGCTGAGGTTTATGCAATTCTTTGCTGTATTTTGGATGAGAGAGTGCGTAACACTAATTTAAAAGGTGTTTGTATCTGCTCGGACAGCCAGGCTGCGTTGAAGGCAATTAATTCATGTGTCTTCACTTCCAGATTGGTGTTGGAATGTTCTAGAAGACTGGAAGATCTTTCTTCATTAAAGGATGTGCTTCTGGTCTGGGTTCCAGGTCATATGGGAATCTTTGGAAATGAGGAGGTGGATAGGTTTGCCAAATTAGGTGCCTCTCTCCCTTTCATTGGTCCAGAGCCTGCTGTTGGTGTGTCTTCTGGCACATGTTTGTCGGGCTTTCAGACGTGGATGACCTCACAGCACTCATCCTTATGGATGAGTGCAGTGGGTTGTCGGCAGTCTAAAATGCTCATTGGGGCCCAGACGGAGCTTTGAGTAGCGGGGTCCTACGTCTTTCACGGACCTCCCTCAGACATCTGGTTGGATTCCTCACTGGGCATTTTGGTTTAAGGAGACATCTCTATACAATGGGACTCGTGCCTGACCCCTTTTGTAGAGTTTGTGAGACTGAGGAGGAAACACCCATGCATCTGATGACGAATTGTTTGGGTTGTGAGGAGATTAGGTTTAGGACCTTCGGCCGGAATAGGATATCGGTAGAGGATTTAAGCTGTGTCCTTTTAAGGTTTTGGTCCGATTTGTTCGGTCTGTGGTGAAACTTAGATGGTTAAAACCTGGGCCTGGATTTTCATTCTAGTCCCAGTGGTTGTTATTCTTTAGGGGTAGCTATATGGGCCCTGGGAGGCTTTGGATAGCGTAGGGTTTGCCCTCCCCTTCTGCGAATAATAATAATAATAAAACGGCATATATAAACTCTTATGCCAAAAATGTAATGGCACGTACGTAGGCCAGACCGTAAGACGCCTCAAAGACAGGTGTAAAAAACACCTAGCTCATATAAATACAACAAGCTGACTCCACTTAAGCTAACCACCTTATAAAGAACAACCACGGACCACAAAGTGTCGAAAATACAACAATAGTTCACCAAGGCACAAAAGGTAAACGAATGGACACTCTAGGAATAATATAAATATACAAACACAAGACTATCCACAAAAACATAATGAAAGACCTAATAAACTATAACTCAGACACTCTCTTTAAGGTCACCCCTCACACCTAAGTAAATTACAAACATGTTACCTAGAGTAAAGATATCTATGTATATATACACACGTACACACAAACATATATTCATTTAAAAAAAAAAAGGAAAAAAAAAGCATGAATATTAAAATAAAGCATGATACACGCACCTCTTATTAAATTTAAATTTCCTTCTAGCCTGTGGAACTCAATTCTCTTCCCCCGTTTAAATTGAAATTATTTGTATATTGTACTTTTGAAATTTCCCATCGTCCCCTAATAGGGGAATAAAAATACATTATAGATTATTAAACGATATCTCACAGTATACTATTAATATCAGAGATATTTTCCGTTATAGCCTGCTTCTTTTTGTCGTCATCGACCGGTTTCGGGCGTTCGCCCATCATCAGGATCTTTTCATCAAACAGTGTAATATATAGACTTGCACAGAGCGAATGAGTCGATACACCCAATATCTCTTAATATACACTCAATATAAGAGTATATCAACTGTATTTGCTCTGTGCAAGTCTATATTATTGCACTGTTTGATAAAAACATCCTGATGATTGGCGAACGCTCGAAACCGGTCGATTACAACAAAAAAAAAGCAGGCTATCACGGAAAAAATCTCTGATGCTTTCCAACTCTGCGGAATCAATCACAACTAGTATTAATATCCTTTAAACATAAATTATTATCATGAAAAATTCTGCGCAGCCACGTTACCTGACTTTCAAAACCGTTGTTCTTATACACACCTTACTCCTTCGGATCAGATGGTTTGTCGCCATTTATCCACTCTATCCTTGATCCTCTTCATCCGACTAAATAGTCTATCGCTACCTGTTAAAAGAGCTACCTCCTTGGGATCGATACCTTGTCGCTAACTATTCACCCCACACCTATTTCGCTATAATATCAACCAAGCATTCTCTTTAGGATCGGTTGATTTATCACCATCCACTCTTTCCTTAATGCTTTTTAACCGACCGAATAGTCTGTCGCTACTTGTCAAATAAGCCTTCTTCCTAAGATCGGTGGGTTATCGTCACCCATCCATTCTCTTTAACCTTACCTTCGGAGTAGGACACCAATATAAAAAAAAAAACACATACACACAGTCACATATTGAGTAGAATACCCAGTAATGTATAAATTACTGACATCCCTTTTACATTCCTTTTTTTAACATTAATAAGTTACACATTTTTTATTAGTGAATAACTTGATTTTTATTATATTTAGTTTGTATTTCTAATTGGATCTCATATTTTATGCATTGAGTTAAGTTATTTCAAGAAAATAAATTATTTTATCGCATATCTATTGTAGTGATCTCATATTGAAACTTTGTCCAATGAAATTGTTTGCTATGGAGAAAAAATATTTCTATTGATTAATAAGTTAACAGTGTTGTAGGAAAAATGTAAATTTGTTCTGCTTATAAGCATGTAAAGGTAATTTGCTGAAATTTATTATTAAACAAACATTTCACTTTACTAAAGACCTAGATAAAATACAACCACAAATTTTAATATCCAGTTAATTAGTATACGTAAAAAAAGAATTGAGCATGCGCTAACACTGTGCAAATTCTTAATCAATTTACCTTTCTAATCAGACTATATAACTTAGTATTCTAATTCTAATCATGTCGCTTGCTAAAAACCAAGTGTCTGGCATATTGTTTGAAAATATGATGCATTGTATAAACGATGAAAAAATTAGTTCATTTTTTTTATTACCCCAATATTTAGGTACATTTCCCTATAGTATAAATTGTGGGAAATTTAGAATTAAGAAAAAAACTTCATTTTTGGAATTGTGTTGTACTATTTATAATTATTGCTTTATGTTTATCGTTTATATTTTATATACCGCTTTTTTTAAGAGATTCAATGCTTATTCTTGTAAATGGTGGGCAAATGATTTTATTGATGTTACCTGTATTCTTATTTTCTATTAATGTAATTATTAAAAAATATAAATTAGACAAATATTTATACTATATACGTTCTAATGAATATTTATCATTTGTTCAATCAAATAAAATTACTTTACTCATCTTAACTTTTTGTCAATTATTGTTTACATTATTCATATTAGCTAATTATAAAATATTTATCTATAATTTGAATTTGTATTTGATCTATTATATATCATTTATACTTTCAATAACAATTGTTGGCCAGTTTTCTGGTATTTTAACATCTATTAAACATAGATTATTTTATTAACAAAATCTTTAAACAATAGTGATCCTTTTAAATTTATTGATTTACTTAAGACATATGAACAATTAATCACTATCTGTGAAGAGGTTAACGATGTTTATGCATTTCTAATTATATTTGTTTTTTTATATTCATTTGTTTTGTTAACTACTTTATGTTATACATTATTGAGTAAAGAATCTTCTACAAGTGCTTTAGTGTATGTAGCGTTTTCTATAAATTGGTTGGATCACCCCTATTCGACTCACATTCACCTGCACCCAAGTGCTTAATCAGGTATTTTTTTTAGTATGGTGTATTTTTCTAAATGAATTAGATTTAGCTTAGGTAATTTAAAAAAAGAATCATTGCAAAACAATAATTGTTGGACAAAATTTTGTTTTTTTTTATTACAGTCTTTCTCGCAAAATTTTCTCACAGTTTCCACCTATTTACAACCTAATTAAAATCTACAACCATCTTTTTACTTTCTCTTACTCCTAGTAAGAGGAAGTATTGTAATCGTGTCAAATTTTCGATATCGAGTTTTCACCGGAAATATCTGTTTTGAGATCCCCTTAGTCCAAAAAAGTGATTTTTAGCCAAGGCATGGTGTGTGTGTGGTGTGTGTGTGTATGTATGGTATGTATGTATGTATTTGAACACCATAGCTCAAAAACGAAAAGCCATTAGAAACTTGATATTCCGTTTAGGTATCGCCATGGTATCTGACAGTACGTTATCTGTCAAAATTACTCAACCGGAAGTACTACTTTGCAGGTTGGGTTTTTTACTTTTTTGCGATTTTCTTCAAACTTAATATATCAACTACACATACAAAGATCTACAACTTTTATTTCAAACATTTCTCTGGGAAAATTCATTTAAGGGCACTTTTGGAGGAGGGTTATTTTTTTCTCTTAAATGCTACCATAGTTGATTATACAATTCTATCATCCAAACAAAATTAATTAGAAATAAATAGATGGCCAAAATTCCGTATTTTAAGGAAATTAGTAAACCGGAAGTGCGCTTTTACGAACAGTTTTTTCAATTTTCGACGAATATCATTAAATTTGGAATCCAAAGTATAAAATTTGTCAATTATAATTTTGACAACTGGAGTAAGAGAAAGTTGTGTGAGTGTTTCACACCAGATTTGTTTTTTGTTCAATTATTGAGCCTTCTTTCTTTTTGATACACAGAAGCATTATACCATAATCTGTAACTACTCTATTTTACTTTACCTCCCATTCGTCTCATAATAAACTTTTCAGCATATACTATAAACTTTTCGGCAGTCTGATCGTTATTATTCAGCTAACGTCCATAATCATTTGACTAAAACAAATAAAATAATGCCTTTTGTATATAGTGTAATAAACTGTCAAAATATAACGATATAGTCTGGCTTATACAGTATAACCACACAATCTAAAGAAACGTCAAGTATTCAGTCTGCGAAACACCCACCCGATTTTCTTTTAATGTAATTAACCGATTTTTTTTCAAACTCAGTATTTTAATCACACTTTAAATAAAATTCTCATTAATATTATATAGACGATACAAATAGAATTATATATGTAAATGCATTTTAAAGGAAACTAACGTCACAATTTCCTCCCGGAACACCCTTTAAATGCATTTTTCTTCCCGAAAAAATGTTTCATTATAGCTCTTTACATAATTAATTTGTTTACCAAGTATAATGAAAATCGTTAAAACCATTTATGAGAAAATTGAAACATATATTCAGTAATGTAAATTCGGTCAACCGATTTTGGCCCAAAAACCTTATTGTCGCATCACCTGGTTGCATTTAAACAAAATACCTTAAACAAAATAGACAATTCGCGTAAGCTAAGGGAGAAGGAAGAGATTAGCTCGGTGGTAGCGGCGCTGGACTAGCAACGTGGATGTTCCGGGTTCGAATCCAGAATACTGCCCTTAGATTTTCTCTTCCTAGGAGCCTCTACAGCTCACTGTCCCGTGATGGACAGTGTTGTCTGTAACGAAAAACCACTATCCGGAGATCGACATTGAGTGCATGAGAAGGCTCCGGGCGTAAATGACTGTAGATGTTAACGCGCCTTAAAAAAAAAAATTATTAAATGCCTAAGGAGACAAAATTAGTAAAAAATGGGGGTGTATGCTAACCCAATCAGAAATTTTACATTTACGTATCATGATGACCATGCCCACTTTTGATACCTTTACATCTAAAGTGTGATTGGCTAATTATTTATAGCTAATTATTTCTTTAAAAAAAAATCAGTTTAGAATTTTTTTACTAATTTTCTCGGCGTAGGTATTTTATAAATGATTGAATTGTGCAATAAAATTAGTTTTTTTATATAAAAATGCAGAAAAATCAAGTCATTTCTAAGATATATTTACTTTTTTATATCATTAATGTAAGATATAAAGAAAAAACGCAGAAATATTATACCACTGTTAAAAAATAAGGCATATTATAATAACGTATTATGAAAAATTGTAATGTAAGTCCGCCAATTTGTATTTGACCGTTTATACTAATGGAACAAAATAAAGTTGATGTTAAACACCCACAAAATTTTCTCCAAGGAATTCATAATATTCAGTAAAAAAAACTTTTCTTAGGACTGCAGTTTTTAACTATTCATTGTATTATCCTTAATTTCTTAATTTGGTGTAAAGTCCTCAAAGTATTAAAGATGGTATTCTATGCATGAGCTAATGCAACCAAAATCTAGTTTCTTGCAAACACATAAATAAAGGAATCGAACTAATTTTTAGTGCAATTAAAGAAATAAATTATAAGAAGATGCTTTATATACTGGTGTTCGATAAAGTAGTGACAATGTAAATTGAAGTAAGAGAAAGTATTGTGAGCGTTTCATATCATATCTTTCATTTTTTATATATAACATCTCTAAATTGAAATCTGAGACTACAAATGATCACTAGACAAATATAAAAGCCGCTTAGATATTTACAGAAAGTAGAGACTTCATGGAATAGAGTTGTGTGATGTACTGAAAGTAGTGTCCCCAACTTAGTATCAGAAAATAAGCCGCCAATTGAAATTATTCGTTTTATCGTTAAAAATAACCTGGCTTCGAATGTTGCTGTCGCTCTAAGCATTGACATTGCCTGTGACGATTGCAAGTGGTGAGCGTAGTAACCCAAAACTGAAGATATTAAAACCTACTTACGCTAAACAACAGCCGTCATTAGATAGTATGGGCGAAACATGATTTCTATTGAACATCAAATCGGACAGAAATTAAATTACACAGAAATAATTTTTGATTATGCAAATATGAAAGCTAGAAAAGTGAATTTGTAGACTGTATAAGCTAGAACCGTATAATCTGTAAGTACTCTATTACTTTACCCCCCGCCCCCCATTCGTCTCATACAAATAAACTTGTCAGCATATACTATAAAACTTAAAACTTTTCAGTAGTCTCATCGTCATTCTTCAGCTAACATCCATAATCATTTTATTAAAACAAATAAAATAATGCCTTTTTACTTCCTTTTACTCCTAGTAAAGAGGAAGTATTGTAATCGTCAAATTTTCGATATCGAGTTTTCACCGGAAGTATCCGTTTTGAGGTCCCCTGAGTCCAAAAAAGTGGTTTTTAGCAAATGGTCTGTATGTGGTGTGTATGTGAACAGCATATCTCAAAAACGAAAAACCGTAGAAAGTTGAAACTTGATATTCCGTTTAGATATCACCGTGGCATCTGACAGTGGGTCATCTGTCAAAATTCCTCAACCAGAAGTACCACTTTACTTGTTTGCTTTTTTTTACTTTTTTGCATTTTTCTCAAAAATCTCCCCGACGATTTTCTTCAAACTTAGAATGTAAACTATACATACAAAGAGCTACAACTTTTATTTGAAATGTTTCTCTGGGGAAATTCATTTAAGGGCAGTTATGGGGAAGGGGTTGGGGTTAGGCTTTCATTTAAAGTGCTATTTCAGTTTATTAAACAATTCTATTATCTAAATAATGTTAATTAGAATTGAATATGTTGTTGAAATTCCGAGTTTCAAAAAAATCGGGTAACCGGAAGTGCGTTTACTTTATCACTTTACTAAATGATGTTTTTCTCTAAAGTGCTATCATAGTTGATTATACAATTCTATCATCCAAACAAAATTAATTAGAAATAAATAGATGGCCGAAATTCCGAGTTTAAAGAAAATTAGTAAACCGGAAGTGCGCTTTTACTGAACAGTTTTTTTCAGTTTTCGACGCATTTCATTAAATTTGGTACACAAGCTATAAAATTTATGAATTATAATTTTTGAGAACTGGAGTAAGAGAAAGTTGTGTGAGTGTTTCACACCAGATTTTTTTTATGTAGCATAATAAACTGTAAAAACATAACGACACAGTCTTTGCTTGTACAGTGTAACCATACAATCTGAAGAAACGTTAAGTATTCATTCTGTGAAACAATCACCCCATTTTTCTGTTAATTCAATTCACATAGTTTTGTTTATTATTTATTTATGCAGGTTTTAACTAATTAAAAAATTTTCCAATGAAATTTGTGCCAACGAAATACTATAATATAAAATTATATTTCGGGTAAACGATCTAATTATAAATAAGGTAAAAATAGTGCTAAAACTATAGTATGTTCATACATTCAACAGTTCACCATTGGGTAAAGTTCATTCTAAACATCCTAATAATAATTTGAAAGTGGATAGCACTTTGGATAGCACTTTAGAGGAAGCTGTAACCCCTCCCCTCCTCCAAAAGTGCTCTTTAATGAATTTTTCCAGAGAAATGTCTTAAATAAAAGTGTAGATCTTTGTATGTTTAGTTTATATAGTTAGTTTCAAGAAAATCGTCGGAGTCATTTTTGAGAAAATCGCGAAAATGTGAAAAAAATCATTTAGTAAAGTGATAAAGTAAACGCACTTCCGGTTACCCGATTTTTTTGAAACTCGGAATTTCAACAACATATTCAATTCTAATTAACATTATTTAGATAATAGAATTGTTTAATAAACTGAAATAGCACTTTAAATGAAAGCCTAACCCCAACCCCTTCCCCATAACTGCCCTTAAATGAATTTCCCCAGAGAAACATTTCAAATAAAAGTTGTAGCTCTTTGTATGTATAGTTTACATTCTAAGTTTGAAGAAAATCGTCGGGGAGATTTTTGAGAAAAATGCAAAAAAGTAAAAAAAAGCAAACAAGTAAAGTGGTACTTCTGGTTGAGGAATTTTGACAGATGACCCACTGTCAGATGCCACGGTGATATCTAAACGGAATATCAAGTTTCAACTTTCTACGGTTTTTCGTTTTTGAGATATGCTGTTCACATACACACCACATACAGACCATTTGCTAAAAACCACTTTTTTGGACTCAGGGGACCTCAAAACGGATACTTCCGGTGAAAACTCGATATCGAAAATTTGACGATTACAATACTTCCTCTTTACTAGGAGTAAAAGGAAGTAAAAAGGCATTATTTTATTTGTTTTAATAAAATGATTATGGATGTTAGCTGAAGAATGACGATGAGACTACTGAAAAGTTTTAAGTTTTATAGTATATGCTGACAAGTTTATTTGTATGAGACGAATGGGGGGCGGGGGGTAAAGTAATAGAGTACTTACAGATTATACGGTTCTAGCTTATACAGTCTACAAATTCACTTTTCTAGCTTTCATATTTGCATAATCAAAAATTATTTCTGTGTAATTTAATTTCTGTCCGATTTGATGTTCAATAGAAATCATGTTTCGCCCATACTATCTAATGACGGCTGTTGTTTAGCGTAAGTAGGTTTTAATTATCTTCAGTTTTGGGTTACTACGCTCACCACTTGCAATCGTCACAGGCAATGTCAATGCTTAGAGCGACAGCAACATTCGAAGCCAGGTTATTTTTAACGATAAAACGAATAATTTCAATTGGCGGCTTATTTTCTGATACTAAGTTGGGGACACTACTTTCAGTACATCATACAAGTCTATTCCATGAAGTCTCTACTTTCTGTAAATATCTAAGCGGTTTTACAGTAATTTCTCCAGAATTCACTTTGTCTTGTACGTGGGTCGTGAAGTTCAATTTGTTGTCCAGAGTTATTCCGAGGTACTTGACGTTGTTAGTCCAAGGGATCAAAGTATTTTTGTGTTTAATTTGTCAGTTGATTATTAGGTCTAGGTTTAATAAACAGTAAGACGTTTGTTTTGTCGTGATTTATTTTCATTTTCCATTTAGTGCAGTATCTTGTCAGTTTGTCTATTGTTTTAACCTAAATATAAAATATTGGATTCATATTTAATTCGTAATGTTAAAAAATTTAATTAGAACACAATAGTGCGGACTAAACAGTTCAGACAATTATGTAATTAAATTATAATGTTACCTTTATGTTATTGTTTAAATTGCTGCTGTTTTTAGTTAAGTAGCTCAGTTTCTGATTGAACTTGTTGGTCTGAAATAGAGATATAATGATGTATTTTTTTTAAATATTGCACTTTATATTGTTATCTCTAGAAAAGAAAATAAATAAGTCTGGGGTGAAACACTCAAACGACTTTCTCTAATATAAAAAGATACAACAAATCTTCAACACAAGCTCATATATCCTAACGTAAATATAGTGATGGATGAAGGACAAGAACCTACCCAGGTAAATATAGAATTGATTACATTGTAGTCCAAAAGAGAGCACCAATAATATTGGAACCAGCACTATATTTAACGCTACAAATTTTGCAGAACTTCCTAAAAAAGTTTTACCAACAAAATGTTCCAAATAAAGCTGATTGGTTGGTTTATATCTGTGAATTTAAGTATTCCAGATTTAAAGGAAATCATATCGTTTTTTAAGAAAATCCCATAAAAGCTCAAGAAACGATACTGTAACTAGCACTTATGATTTTTTTTAAGTGATGTTAATAAAAAAATGGAAATGCTAATAATGCTTCTAATTTATTAACCTATATGTATTACGTGTATTAACGTATATGCATTATTAACCATGCATTGTATGCTAAAGTGCAATGTACTACTCTTTCCAAAAACTCAATTTGCCCTGGAAAATGTTTCAAATAAAGGAGATAGATATTTATGTGTGTGGATAGTACACAAAGTTTAAAGAAAGTCGTTGAAGGAACGTATTTTTGTGACAACTCAATTTCTAAAATGTGACATTAATGCAATACTTCCTCTGAACTAAGGAGTAACGCGACAGGGACGGCTCTAGAATTTTTACCGCCCCTGCAAACCATTTTCTGCTGTCCCAGCATCAATTTCAAACAAATTAGGAATTTTGAAACCTATTATGTTCAACATTACTTTCATGATCATTAATTTTAAACATAGTACCATTAATTTATTATAATTCACTGTTAAACTGATTAAATTACTGTATATTGATATAACAATTAGCCCAGTTTATTCCTTGATCCAAAATCGCCTCCTGAAACTCCTCTCCACTCTAGACTGTCATCTTAATCCACTCTGCCGCGAAATAGCCTCCTACGATCCCTCCATACATTACAGGTATAAAAGACTGAAACACATCCTCTCGTAATATTTTTCCTATAGCTGCAGGTTTTTCCCCTTTTTCTCTGCATATTGTACCTCGCATTATCCCAAAAATCACTATACAAACAATGTAGGAAGGTTATAATGTTAATGTACATTGGAACTTCTATTTATTATTATTGTACATATTTGTACATTTGTAATAAAGCTTTTATCTATCTATCCATTTAGATTAAAATACATATGCATTTCATTCGTAAACAGAAATTAATATTTACTGCTTCAAAATTCTTCAACATAGATTTTCTTGTTTACAATACATAAATATATATAAATTAATACATTATATATTTTATTAATATTTTGATTGCAGATAATCATACAAGCAGCTACCTATTTTTTACTATTGATACAATTAAATGGAGTAATGACACTGTTTTAAAATATTTTTGTAACTTAAGATATATTTTTGTAACTTAGTTCGAATGGATAGTTTCAATTAACTATTCTATATTCTCCTCTAATTATTATTATTATTATGTCTTTATTTACAAATAATAATATACAATATACAATGTTTACAAGCCACCAAGATATTTCTCATGGTCGATGACCATCTGAAGAGTTACATACTCCACTAATTCAGAGTCATACACAATTAATTATTAACATTAAAAACATAATTTATTCTCCTAATTATTTTATTCTATTCATTTGTTTCTCCGTTGACGTTTCGTTCCTTGTATGCCGGTCAAAATGTCAACAGTAAAATACAAAATTGAAATAAAATAATATGGTGACAATGATCAGATGTATCTATTAGTTGGCTTATCACTTATTAGTGATATATTATGAAAAAAATATCACGGCCCCTATCAAATTTATAAATTATTTCCAAATCAAACAGCCACTATAACCCTAAATAACAACTAAAGAAAATTAGTACATCTCAGCTAGCTAAAATCAAGCATACAAAGGAAATAAAACAAAACACATAGCATGAATCTACGGCCAAGAAAGTGATAACAATTTCAAATTAAAAAGCACATTTCTCAAAAAAATTTAAATAAATTTCTTGGTATTGGGAGGAGAGAAAGGTTGATGACGCGAGGTGACTGCTGTATGAACTCTGCTACAAGACTGTCGGTATATTCTCTCCTATGGCTGACACAGCATTATTTAAGCAGTTTCTCCCACTCTAGTCTGGTGTAAACTAGTGAGTGATTCTGTCTCTCTCTCTCTCTGCTTTGGATCCCTTCCATTATACATACCTATAATTCTAGTTTATTTATCTATACAACTCTTTTTCTCTCCTTCTCCAAACCATTATACAGTGCCTTGGCCAACTCTACTGTAAATGATACCACTTAAAATGAGGCGATTTTGAATAAATATAATGCCAAAAATGAAAGTTCATTCAGGTCTACATCCAGTCGCTCAATATACACATCCAGACTCTTACACATCTAGTCTTCTACATCGTATGCCCTGAAATTCTACAAAAATACCTAAAGTTGATCTGTCTAAAGGCAAGACTATTTGTCTTTCTGTTTTTTTGCGCATCGACAGCTGTGGTCATTAGCGCCTCTCAATATTTTTTTTCTCTTCTCAAATAATGCCTTCGCAGTCTAGGGTAACACTTATTTTCTTTACCTTATGACATCCAATTCACTACCTAGAACAAGGTTCACATATCTCCTTTTGGCCATCGATCCTGTCGACAAGGGGGAGTGTGAATACCTGGTTATACCAACCCTTTATTTAACAAATTATTTTGGGCACTTGCGCATAAATATTCATTCGCTTCTAGGATTAAATAATTGTATTTAATTTTATATCTGGACTCTTGTTTACAATTTGCTATTTTATATATGCATTATCATTGATAATCCCCTTATCTGATGTCTCAACTTGTTCAATTTAAAATATGTGTTCTGAAGGCTATTTGCATTTAAGGGATGTACTTTTATAATTATTCCTTCCCCTGAAAATTGTTTTACCTAAATTCTAAAAATATGTACACTATTTACACTCACTCATACCGTCATTTATTTCGATAAAAAAATATACTCGCTGATAAATACAAGCACACCAATAACTACAATCACGCTAGTAAATACATTTATACCAATAAATACCTTCAAATCCCACTTTCAGACAGAGGGAGAGTACTCGATATTTCTCTCCCCTTTTATGAAACTAACCTGAACCTAATCCTAAATTTAATAATAAAAATTGATTGCTAAAAAAAAAAAAATAGACTTCCTTTGTGGGAAGATCCTTCTTGTAACACTGCGAGCAAATCATGTAGGCAGGCCTGCTTGTTCTCCATATTGACGCAGTGCATGACACCCTTCCAATATATATATGATACGGTCAATCTTTTTCTGTACCATAAGCATCTCGGTCTCTGGCTTGTCTTTCTCTTATTACTAATTTTTAATTATTAGTTGTATTATTACTTTTATTGATGAACGATTATATAACGATGATTTTAAATATAACAGATTGTTTTCTTTGATCAATTGTATTCTTACATAGAAACATTCAAGCATAATTACATTTAATTTTACAATATAATTAACAAAAAATAAGGATAATAATAATGTTATAAAAATAAATCTTAAATGTGTTTTATTAGATTATTTATTTAAGTTAGTTCAGATGTAGTATTAATTAACCATTCAATTGTCTCCATAATCAAATTGCAGCAATTGTTGGCCGTTAGAAATGATCAGATGTATCTATTAGTTGGCTTATCGGCCAGGAAGTATCCAAGAAAACATCAAATAATTTTTAAGTGTTTTTTTTATTTGAAACCCGACGTTTCGGCAAACATTGTTTACCATCTTCAGGGGCTATCTTAGAGTGAGAGAAGTTTGGAAGTCTTGCTTCTCACAACATGTTTGATTATGTTTGTAGTTATGAGTGTACTCTCCATAACTACAGACATAATCAAATCATATGAGTACACTCATAACTACATACATAATCAAACAAGACTTGTGACAAGACTTCCAAACTTCTCTCACTCTAAGATAGCCCCTGAAGAAGGTAAACAATGTTTGCCTTCATCTCACCGTTCATCTCAATTTTCTACAATCATATTTACCTCGCTTTATAGGCTTAGCTGAGGTGAGCATCATTTTGTCCCAGCTAAAAGCCTGCTGCCCAACATCCATTAAAATTTGTTGATTTGGGAATATTGCACATTTTTTTTTTTACCGAAGCGAGTGAAACAAAGTGAATATTAAATGGTTGAAAAATAAAATTGCATCTTCTTTAATGATTTTTAAGCAGTCGTAATTCAATGCAATCTCAAAAATATCATTATGTCAAATTTTATGCGTTAAATTCTATATGCAATTCAAACTGCACTGTGCATGGTGTATATTATGTTTAAAAAACTCCATATAAAAAGTGGACAGCGAGTGAAATATAATTGCTTTGGAAAAAACAAAATGCCTGATCAATAGATTGATTGCTTGATAATAAGTATCCATAACAAGGTGAATTTGGACATTCATAAACATTTATAGGTAATTTGTAGTAAATTACTACTTAATAAACATTTCATACTCCTAAAGCACGCCATAAATGATCTTGATAGATAAAACAATAACAACTAGCAATTGAATATCTTTTTAATTAATAAGCTTGAACAAATTTATTGAGCTTGCGCGCTAGTACTACGCATCTTTTATTATGTTTTTTTTTTTTTTTTTTTTTACAATTTTGTCTCTATTGTAAGTTAGTTATCTAATTGTTACCATTATGTACGCTAAAAATAAAGTTGGTTTACCATTTCAAGATATTATATATTGGATAAATGATGAAAAAATTGAATCATTCTTTTTATTGCATCAATTTTTTGGAACTCTTCCATATAGGGTAAATTGTGGAAAACTTATAACTAAAAAAAAACTTCATTTTTGGAATATTTTTGTTACATGTATACTCATTGTCTTTTCTTTATCATTTATATTTTATATTCCACCATTTTTACAAGGATCATTAATACTTTTAATAGTAAATGGAGGCCAAATGGCATTAATGATCTTACATGTAATTTCCTTTTCTATTAATGTAATTATTAAAAAACATAAATTAGACAAATATTTGTATTTTATAAGAACTACTGGAAATTCATCCTTTGGCCATTCAAATACAATTACACTTGTTCTTGTAATTATTTGTCAAACAGGGCTTGTATTATTTATATTACCTGCTTATAAAGTATTTATGGACAATATCAATATATATTTAATTTATTACACAACAATTGTAATGAGTGTAACAATTGTTGGACAATTCTCGGGTATTTTAACTTCTATCAAACATAGATTTATTTTATTAACAAAATCTTTAAACACTAGTGATCCATATAAATTTGTAGATTCACTTAAAACATATGAACAATTAATGACTATCTGTGAAGAGGTTAACGATGTTTATGCTTTTCCAATTATATTTATTTTTTTGTTTTCGTTTATTGTGTTAACTACTGGATGTTATTCAGCATTAGGTAAAGAATCACCTTTAAATGCTTTAATGTATTTTTTATGGGCTAGTATTATTTGGATGACACCATTTCGGCTCACTTTCACCTGTTCTCAAGTGATGTTTCAGGTATTTTACATTTTGCATATTAAACATTAGCTAACATATTTTATGTGATCCAAAAGAGAAACCTACAATTGTTAATAGAAATTATTTTTGTCACTTCAGAATGCCTCGAAGATATATAAGAATTTTCTCAGATTTTCATAAAATTCATAAACTTAAATAAAACTTTTTTATTTGCTGATATGATACATCGAATTGCAAAAGGGCAATTTCAACAAATACAGAAGTAGAGATACATGGCGGTGGACATTTTTACTGTAAAAATTTTAGTTTCCAAAAGATATAAAAAATAAGTTATTGGTCTAAAATAGGAATTGGTGCAAAAAGAGGTATGTCCAAAATAATGGTAATCAAAGAGGTGTATGTGTCCTTTTAAGTGTCCTAATTCTATCATAAAACTTAGTAGTCCAATTAATTAATAGACCAGTGTTATTCTCTTTCTTCATACAATCTGTTTTTAATCTGATTGCTTCTGGATATCAAACTGATATCTAATTTGTGATAAAACCATTTAAGAAGAATGCTTGACATAAGACTAGTGGAAATTTGCACCAATTCTTATATTTAAATTTAATAAGTTAATCAAAGGCACTCAATATTTTAAGCCACTTTTTTTTTTAAATTGTCCTTTAATTCTTATTGTAGTTCGTTGAATTTATAGCAAACTTATTGATGTGTCATCCAGAGAGCACCTGTTCGTACTCGAAGCTTCTTGGTTACGTTTGGACAGTGTTCACACTGACTTCAATTGCCAGTGAGGATTGTTTCCTTCCAGTGGTTTACGCGACATTAATTACTGACACACAGGTCAGATTTTCCCTTAGAGAGAAGTGGACCAGCAACTTCTCCTGGTATCATGGGACCCTGCTAATATTGTAGCCTAACAACATTTAAGCTGACATCGCAAACTTTCACAGACATTTGTTGTGGTATTTGATGTTTATAACTGCTGCTGTTAGAGTTGGCGAGCTACTAGAGTCTCCTACTCTGAAGTATTTAAACTGTTTCTTTGTATACTTACATCTTTTCTCCGCCTAATATATACAGCTGACAATCCCAATCATTTTAATGGACAATTAAAGTAAATGAAGATATGGGCAAATATGTAGTGTTTACTTTGAATCGCAAAACTCTACCTCCAAATTACGCCTATTGAACACCCATTCCACCAGCTAATCATTTTCTTGAAATATTCATGGACAAAGTATGAAATGGAAATCCCTACAGGGCTCAAACGCTCTGAAGTCAAGACACTTTTCTCCAAACTACTCGGTAACCACTCTAAATTATCACTCTCCAACATCACCTTACAAAGACTTAGTCAGTCACCACGAATGGAATTACAGACTTGAACTGTAAGTAACTGCCAAGCATTCTAATCTAAACAGCGTCTAAACCAACCAATCTATGATCGTTTTACTATCAGACTCTTCTATGTATTCAACTAACCCTACACACAGATCTCAATATTTCTATCGTTACTATTCTAGCCACAGTAAACTCCAATCTCATTCAAATCCTTTACCCATAAACCCTAGTCTTGTTGTTTTATCGTGGTCACTAAATGATGCACTCGACCAAAGGAGGTCTATTGTGCCATCCCATTTGTGCCAGGATGAGATCACTTCCCTACAGCACTCCTTCTAGCTTAAGATCTTTGAGAAATCTCAGAATCTGGGATGTTTAAAGGAGGGTAACTTCCTCCAACACCTGGTAACCACCCAGGTTTCCAATTTTCACTGGGTGATAGCGTCTCCTCCATCTTTCCACAGAATCTACGGGTGCTTCCCTGTTCTAGGCCCAGCTTCTTCGGATCCTGCCTGAATCTAAGAAATCGTCAGCATTCGAAGACTATTAAAGCCTTAGTCTTACATTCCTTCCTTGGAAACTAATAGTAAACATCTTTTGATTATTACATCATCAAGTCAATCAAAACATTACAGTTTACTTCAGCTTATTTGATGTAGTTATTGTAAATTTCCTTTTGTAAATTTGTTAATTCAAACACTATTTATTTGTGTTGGCAGCAATATTAATAAAAGTTACTTCTTAAAGAAGTCTATAATAATCTATGTAAATGTACCCTTTCAGGCGAATAAATTCAACCAGAAATTGAGCATCCTAATAGGAAATAGCAGAAATCTACACCCGAGTGTAAAGGTGATTTATACTATGTTTATATTCTATAGTTTTATTATTTTTTTTTTTAATTTAAGGTGCGTCAACATCTATGGTCATGGCGCCCGGATCCTTCTCAGTGCACTGTCGGTTCTTTCGTTACAGACAACACTGCTCATCACCGGACAGTGAGCTGTAGAGGCTTCTAGGAAGAAACAATCTAAGGGTAGCACAGCTGGACTCGAACCCGAATCCTCCACGTGAGAGTCCAGTACGCTAACCACTTAGCTACAGCCCTGTTAAATTTATTCTCTAGTTGTTTGCAATTTAACAGGGCTATGGTCAGAGTATTTGATATCAGGAGCAATCAAAATGGAGCATTTAAATGTTTAAAAGCCAATTAGGAAAATGTTCTTAGCTTTTATTAATTTGCCCACATAACAGTTTCGCAGATTTGGAGACAATGATTTCTTTCCACGGCTTTGCAAACAGATAATCTATCCTATTTGTATAATAACAAAATGTATGCAATTTTTCGAAATAACATTTTTCTAATATTTAAATTTTTAGGTGAAAGCTCATATACATTTCACCCGGAAACAGAAATTAGTATTTACAGCATCCAAATTCTTCAATATAGATTTTCCATTTATAGGCAAGGTAAATATTACGTTAATGAAAGTATTGATTAATTGATTACAGTTTTTTTTTTCTTCATATATTCTTGACATTTTCAGATATGTATGCAAGAAGTTACGTACTTAATATTGCTGATACAATTAAATGGAGTAATGTCACTTTATTAAATTATTTTATTACATTGTCATACAATATGCAACTAATAGTGCGCATAATTGTATTTTAAAATTGCTTTATCTCAAACTTAATAATAATAAAAACAATAAACTTAATCTATTTTTTTATTACTTTATTTTACCTACTATAAATCATTGTAATCAAGAAACACATGTTAAACTAGTACATTCAAGAAGTGCTAGTAATTTAATATCTGTAAGAAATAGAAAGGACAATACAATAAACATTATTTAATTTCCATTTTTGTCGACACATTTAGAAAGTTTTTGATCCACCAGTTTTCTTTAAGAAAATAAGTCACAATAGCTCTTTTCTTAAAGAATTGGGATTTGGTTAGAAAATGTAATATTCCTTTATGGAATAATTTTATTTGATTCCTGAGCATGATCGACAAGCTACATAAAAGCTGAACAAAATGTTAAATAGCAAGCCTTCTGGGGGCAGTTTTAGATTTCCGAGTATTAGCGAATTCTTGATACTCTTTATCGCAAACTTCTTGTCGGCTCAGGCGATGGAAATATTATTATACAATGTATCACTCCCACAGACAACGTTAGTTATGCTTCTTATCTCTCTACCACAGGAGGGCACTATTGATATTCCTGCGCATTGGATACACCTAAGGGATTCTAGCATTCAATATGTATTCAATTTTCCAAATATAAATACTGGCCCAGTTCGGAGTCAAAAGAAGACTACAAACACTTATCAACGAGACAATAAGTCTATAACACTCTACAACAAGACAAAAGTAAGCCTGGAGAAAGCAAAATTTAAATTTGCCTAAAGATTTCCATGCGAGCAAATTTTAATAAAGACTTAAAAAGTTCAATTTCGCTTTGCTAAGGAGCTCTGCTTTCTTAGATGAGAAACAAAGCTGGTATTTTTATATTGTTTATCATATCGTATTGTAATGATTACATTATAAAAATTGATCATTACTATGAACCTAATTTAAATATATTTACATTACTAAATATCCTAATGTAAAGTCCATTTTCAGAAATTAGTGTTTTAAAAACTAATTATTTACAAAAGTGTTATTTACTTGTTCCGATTTTTAGTTTATCATACTGTTTCAAATTAAAAAATACACTTAATTTATTGTATTCATCATCTCATTTGCATTACATTATAGGTTAATGGTTGTCCTAACTAAATGATAAAGAAATGAAAGGAGTAAGCGAATATTTAAAGTTATATAGTGAAATATAAATGCAATATAATCATATATTATGAAGGTTGAACAGTTAGTAAACCACTGATGTTATAATTACTTCTCTCCAAAGGAACCCACTACTACTCTCATTATTATTGTGACTTAGTTAACACAGGATTACATATTATCCTTTACCATGAATATTGGTAGAGATTACATTTAGGTTCATATTTTCTGTAACTTGATGAACATGCCGTATATGAAGCAAACACACGATCGTCAGAACCTTTATTAAGATCTTAACTGCAAGTCTACCAGCTATGACCACAAATTTATATACATATACAGACTCTGTTTCTCAGTTAATAAACTATCATCATCAACTCTTTAATTTGTATTGAATAATGAACAAACTGTATTATTGTTTTGCTGATATAAAGAAACAGTTTTCCAATTGGGTAGACAATTGGAATACTGTAGAATTGATAGTGAATGTTGATGTCCCGTAACTCATAATTTTATATTTTACACACTAGTGATGAGTAAATGGTATATGAGAGAGGTTAGAGTTACCGAGCGAAGAGTCATGATATTGGTTAAGAAAGGCGATGATTGATAGCGTGGGCTAGGTAAAAATCTTTTCCTTTTTTTCTAACGGCCAAATCGTTTGGGCTATCTTCATGAGAATTCTTTGGCCTTTAAGAGAACTTCTGGTAGAGAGCTGATTGCAGATAGTTTACGGCTTGTAATAAGCAGTTTATTGATGAAATTCTTTGAGAATTGTGTATAGACTACTGAATGAAGTGAAGTAAGTTCTTGAATGCTTGTTCCCAGACTGGCTGTTTTCCTTCCTAATGGTTGATTTAAGATACTTTGATGGTTGATTTAGACTATCAAAACTAAATTAAACGTTGATTAAAGACGACTTTGACCCTGAAATTGTTAGGTTTAATAAAAAAATGTTTCTAGCCCTTAATTAGAGCTAAATTCAACTTCTAGGAGGAATTTGAATCTCAAAATTGGACATCAGTTATGCGACAGATATACAATAATTTTTACGAAAGATTAACAATAATTTAATAATTGGGAAGGGATTAGCATAGTAATAGCGCGTTGAACTAGCAACACGGGAGTCGCGGGTTCGAGTCTGGCAGTGCCGCCCATAGTTTTCACTTCCTAGGAATCTCTACAGCTCACTATCCGGTGGTGAACAGTGTTGTCTTTAACACGAGAACACCATCCAGGGACCGGCCGTGAACTGAGATGCCTTCGGCGCCAGTGATCATAGATGTTGCGCCCTAAACTAAAGAAAAAATAATTAATTAATTAAGTAATTAATAATATAATTTCATCTTTCCTAAATAAATATAAAAAATACATATTTACTTACCTAAATTAGAAATTATGAATACGAGTGTCATTCAATAAGTAACGAGACAAATCGATGTAGCTCAAAAACGATTCATTTAATCAATACAAAGCTTTCGTTACTTTTCAACATAGTCCCCAGCAACATTTATACACTTGTCCCATCGCTCTTCTAATTTATGTATGTCTCTGGCATAAAATTATTTGGGTCGATCTCGAAGCCACTCTTGCACCTGATTTTTAACTTCTTCATTGGATTGAAAATGTTTCCCACGGAGAACTCCTTTAAGGGGTCCAAACAAATGGAAGTCCGATGAGGCGAGGTCGGAGCTGCAGGGGGGGATTGGAGGGATCTCCCACCCCACTTCTTGAAGTGTTTCTTGAGTTAAGTGTGCCTGAGTGGGCGCGCGTTGTCATGAAGCAAAATCACGCCTTTAGTCAAGAGTCCACGACGTATCGTTCGAATGGTAGGCCATACTTTGTTTCTTAGCATATTACTGTAATACTGGCTGTTGATGATTCGTAATAGTCACATTAAACAGACCCCTGCGTATCCCAGAATACTGTAAGCATGACTTTAACTGCAGACGGCTGGGTCTTGAATTTCTTTCGAAAGGGAGAACCCGTATGCTTCCATTCAACGCTTTGACGCTTAGACTCCTGCTCAAAATGGTGAGTGCACGATTCATCACAATTCTACCGAAAAATTCTTTTTCAATTAAACATCGTTCTTTCAACTGTTGACTGATTTGAAACATGTTTCTTTCAGGCATCCGTAAGTTGTCATGGAATCCATCTCGCATAAGTTTTCTTGTACTGCAGCTTATTCTGAATAATTTATGGACAGTTCCAACACTCACATGCACTTCTTCAGCTATCCGTTCAACAGTAATACGCCTGTTGCCCTGAATTAATCGGAATTTGAAGGAGGCAGTTGCAACTTCAACCGTCGTCCACTTCGTTGCTCGTCACAGATACTTACGCGACCACTTTTAAACTGTTCTACCCATTTGTAAACGTTCGAACAGTTCAAACAATTATTCCCGTACACTTTCAACATTCTTTCGTGGATTTTACTACCTTTGATACCCTCGTTTACTACCCTCCGCAACTAGAAATCTAATCAGGGAGCGTTGTTTTTCCGAGATGCAAGCTCGAGCGGACTCGCCATTATTAACTGAATGCATTTGAGGTTATACTTACCAAATAATCTCAAACAGCTCATGAGAATCTAACTACAAGGATACCAACTTGATGCACTAAAAAGCTATTGTATTGATTAAACAACCGTTCCTGAGCTACAGCGATTTCTCTCGTTACTTACTGAATGGCCCTCTATTTAATAATTAAAAAAAATCGAGAAATTCAGAGAGTTTTAATTTGGAGAGTATATAATGTATAAATCTCCTTCTTCCACTATTTCTGATTTTAAAAATGCCAACTGGCATAAATACAGAGGTGTTCTAGATAGCAATATTTCAGAAAAGATTCACTAATCTGGTTCAATATGCCAAAGCTATCCCGAGGTCTTGCACCTAATTAAAATAATAAGAGCTCTTGCACTTAATTTAAAATTTCCAGATAACATAAAATCACTTATACGTTTCAAATATCGAATCAAACAATTACTTCAAAGGAGTAGATATCGGCCACTTAAAATAGTGATAATCGACCCCAAGACACAGTTTAAAGTTATAATAGAAATACTAGATTTATAATAGAAATTCTTGATGGAAGAACTGTTATCTATCTAATCTGGATCCTAAAAACTCTTCATTTTGGAAAGTTTCAAGTATTTTAAAAATTCCGGAAATAGTAGTGATAATAGTTCGCCCATAATGTATAATAATTTCCAGGCCTATTCCGATAAGGACAAATCAAACCTAATGGGTAATTTCTTGGAACAAGTCAAAAGGCAAAATGAAACTTCCTCAACTTTCTCCTCAACTGCTTCCACTGATTCACAGAGTGATAGTTAGGCTGTATGTAAATAGTTAGTGGTAGAAAGATACTTTACGCCTCACCCTCACATGACATATTGAATGATGTAACTGTGGGCGTTGCCTTATGATTTTGCTGCAGGTAAGACGCAGCGCCGACAATCATTACAAATTAATGTAATAATTCATTATGTAACCATGCTTTATCCATATATTCACACCTATGGATATGACATTCATGCTATGACATTCATGTGTGGTTGACGTTGTTAATTAATGTTAAGACAGACTTAAAAACTAGATCGCAAGCAAATTTTTTTTTTTATTTAGATTTATTTGCACACCTTTATCTGAATAGAAACTAATATTTTTTATTTTCTCTTACTCTTAAGAGGAAGTATTGTAATCGTCTCAAATTTTCGATATCGAGTTTTAACCGGAAATATCCGTTTTGAGGTCCCTCGAGTCCAAAAAAGTGGTTTTTAGCAAATGGTGTGTGCGTGTGTGTGTGTGTGTGTGTGTGTGTGTGTTGGTGTTTTAACTGCATAGTTCAAAAACGAAAAACCGTAGAACGTCGAAACTTAATATTCCGTTTAGGTATCACCATGGAATCTGACAGTATTATCTGTCAAAATTTCTCAACCGGAATTACCACTTTATTGTTTTTTTTTTTTTTACTTTTTTGCGATTTTCTCAAAAATGGCAATGGCGAATTTCTTAAAACTTATTAAACCAACTATACATACTAAGAGCTACAACTTTTATTTAAAACATTTCTCGGGAAAACTTCATTTAAGGGCACTTTGGGGGGGGGTATGTTTTTCTATAAAGTGCTATCATAGTTGATTATACAATTAATTCTACCATCCAAAAAAAATTAATTACAAATAAATAGACGGCTAAAATTCCGAGTTTCAAGAAAATTAGTAAACTGGAAATGCGCTTTTACTGTGCATTTTTTTCAGTTTTCGACGAACTCCACCGAATTTCATCAAATTTAGTACTCAAACTCTAAAATTTGTCAATTACAATTTTGAAAACTGGAATAAGAGAAAGTTGTGTGAGCGCTTCACACCAGATTTTATATAGCATAATATCTCGTATTTTAAATACAAGAAATGGAATGAGGCTGGATTGAAATGAGGAAGCTTTGGGTTCAAATCTTGACAGAGATTCCTGTTCTAGGACCTTTACAGCTCACTGACCGCTATAGACTAGTCTTTCTGAACGAAAGATTATTGGAACTGGCACTGAAAAAGCTCCGGGAACGCTAATGATCATAAAGAAAAGATCCAAAGAATTATGTATGTTTATTTAACATAGAATAAAAAACTGCATTATAAATAAATCATACAGACAGTAATAAATATATAGTTGAGTTATCTGATATTTAGTAGTGATTGTTACATCCACTTGTACTATATTAGAACTAAGAGAGAAGATTGTAACCATATTCTAACTTTCACTAGGCTAGTTTTCTAAGTAGGTCTATAAACGAATTTACTAGGTTAGAGATAAGAGTGAATAGGAAAAGAGAACATTATCCAGTCCCATATTCTCTGGACATTCACGATTTATTGGTCAGTTCTTCTTTCACCACATTCCATTCCCAATCCTTTTTTATTCTCTCTCTCTCCCTCTCACTAATCCGTTAGGATTTACTATCAAGTACTGGTAAAATAAGTTTAATCTGGTTTACAGTGAATTATTTACAAATTGCGGCTACACACATTGGTGTAGGCCGCGGTATCCGAATGAGGGTAGATTAATTAGTGTTAAATTGAGAACGAGTCAAGGGGAAATACAGCCTTGCCTAACCACTAATAACCAACACGCCAGTATCCAAATTACCTCCACCTACTACTTGCAACAAATTTATTTTCATCTCTTCTTCGTAATATCCTCTAATTGCTATAATTATAACAGAATTTTCTACTATAAATTTACAGCAAATTCGAAAGATATACGTATATATTCATAATTATTTATTTCAATTGTGGCGAATTCCGTTCAATTATACAATTATAAATAAACTTCATTGACTTATTATTAAACTTCATTTCAAGAGCCACATTCTTTATTTACAAAAAAAAATCACTCTTCTTCATCATCTTCATTATTACGATGTTAAAAAAAAGAATACTTTAAGATCTGTGACTACCTCTGTGGCACAATTTGAGCCTTACTAAGAGCTTATGTTCAAATTTTTAATTAAAAAAATAAAAAAACACTTTTTTAAATTAAGCGAATTAATATCGTTAAGCTATGAATATTTTTTGCTTATAACAATATTATTTAGAATTTTTTTTTAGGACGATCTATTTATATTAAACATTATCGTTCATTTAAGATCAAAAGAAAGTCATTTGTATTATATGATTATCAGATTTTTCTTGTTGGCCGTTAGTTGTAATATGAAAACAATAATTAGTTGGCTTCTCGACCAATTGATGGTAAAAAAAACAAAACCAAAAAATAAATTTCGTAATTGTTTTTTACTATGACAGTTCGACGTTTCGACAAACTTTGTTTGTCTTCTTCAGGAACAATACAAAACAAAATTAAAGAAAAAACAAAATTATAACATGAAACATAAACAAAAAACCAAATACATAGTGAGATTACAGTAGTAATGCTAAGTCTGTAATGAAAGGGTGTATGTTGTAAACGAGAGCCAACTAATTATTGTTTTCAGATTTTGTATTATTTATTTATTTACATTGAAGGGCAACATAACCCTTTTATAAATGATTATACAAACAGTGCTGTTATAAATTACTTAAAATATTAAACATATTCATATTATAGGACATAAATAATTGCATAAACAAAAATACTTATCACCAAAACAACCATCAATATATTTGATTATTAACTACAAACAAACAAGTACTACATCCAAAAAATACTTTAAAAATATTACACAGGTAACAGAGGAACAAACATTGAATCAAAACAAAACAAAATAAAATAAAATCATGATAAAGTTATGATAATCCAATAATTATTCTCCTAATCATTTTAGCTGTAATATTGAATAAGTCAGTGTTAAAGAGATTATCATGTCTTAAAATTCTTAAAAGTAGTAAATTATATAAATATGATTGGTTTGTGCAAAGTTTACTGAAAATAGATTATTGTGTCTGTGGTCTGAATAGAAGGTACGCTGTAATAAATTTCAGTTACAAGATATGGACAGTCTATAAAATTATTTAGAAGTTTGTACAGAAATAAATATGTCATTAATTAAACGTCTGTTTTCTAATGAAGAAATTATAAACCTAGCATAAATTTCATTGTAAGGAATGTTATTGTAGTTATAGCCTAAACGAACACCAATCGTCTTTTTTTTCTTTTTTTTTGAAGGGGGGCCCATGCACCGCAACCCGTTTCGATCTATTGTACTATGCCCCCCGAACAGATGCCCTTCTCTGAACGTCCGTTCTACAAAACCTACATCAGGTTGAGATCCCTGAGGAATCCCAATACCCTGACGGGCTCTAGAGAGGGTATATCCCCCTCCTTCACTGTTAGCTACCCAGGTTCTCTGAGTGGCAGCCTCGCAGTCTGTTAGCAGATGTAATGGAGTTTCCTCCGACTCCCCACAAAATCTGCATGAGCTGTCACTTTCCAAACCCAGCTTCGCTAGGTGTCCTCCAAGTCGGCAATGCCAGTGAGGAAATCCGTAAGAACGCGACGCGGAACTTGTTCTTGCTCAATCCGATGCAGGCCTCCGATCTCCGTTGGATATAATTTCCCAAGCAGATCTTGGCCTGCCGCAAACTGGGGAGGGAGTACCAGAGTTGAGATCTCCTCGTCTCCTCCTCCTTCCTAACTTCCTCCAATAGAAACTGGTCGATGACCGCTTTAAGAGCGGGGTCGCAGCGCCCATCTTGGCCAGGTCGTCGGACATCTCATTCCGTTCAATGCCAACATGCCCCGGCAGCCACCAAAGGGTAATTTTGTTCTTCCTGCCTAGG
>JAAEAF010005784.1:0-88273 GCA_011037195.1 Triatoma infestans | reverse complement strand
ACCCGTAAGAACGCGGAGCTTGTTCTTGCTCAATTCGTTGCAGGCCACCGATCTCCGTTGGTTATGATTTCCCAAGCAGCCTGCCGCAAACTGGGGAGAGAGTACCAGTGTTGAGATCTCCTCGTCTCCTCCTCCTTCCTAAGTTCCTCCAACAGAAACTGACCCCACAAAAAGGTTCGGGCCCTAGAAGCGGGGTCCTAGCGCCTAACTTGGCTAGGGCGTCGGCCATCTCATTCCCTTCAATGCCAACATGCCCCGGCATCCACCACAGGGTAACTTTGTTCCTCCTCCCTAGATTATTAAGTTTATCTAGGCATTCCCAGACCATTTCAGAGCTGATAACCGATGCACTAAATGCTCTAATGGCTGCTTGACTGTCGGAAAGGATTACAATCTCCTGGTTCCTATATCCCCTATCGAGGTTAAATTGTACGCATCTTCCAATAGCGTATATTTCCTCCTGGAAGATGCTGGGAAAATCACCCATGGGTTCCGTGTGCTTGATCCTTGGACCAACCACTCTCGCCCCAGTCCCCTCGTGGGTCTTAGACCCATCCGTATAAAATTTAATGGCATGTTCCTTAATGCCCAACAGAGCGGATCCCTCTTCCACCCACTTTTGGTGCCCAGCTTCAAAGAAAAATTCTTAGTGAAGCTGTATTTCTTAATCATGCTATCTCTAGGGAGGTGCCAGATAGGAGTGGCCCAAAGGTGAGGATAGCCACTCCTGATCCCCAGACACCCTCCTCCTGCACCACGCGTAGAGATCCTAAGAAGAGCTCCCTTCGCCGCCTTTTCCACCACTAGGGGCAGAGGTGACCAATCGTCCTTATTAATCTTTTGTGAATGTTCTCTAATCTGTTGATATAAAATTTGAGATATGGAGACCAGATAATTCATAAGAAGTCAGTAGGGCATTCGACAGCGCCTAAAACATCAGTGGTTTAAACTGTTTAATTTGGAAATTATTTAAAATAATCACAGAAATTTTAAGAATTCGAATTAGTATTTATAATTGACGGCATTAGTCCACTGAGATTGATATCAGTAAATTTTCTCCAAGAAGAGTTACTTTCCTATTTTTTTTATTCTAAAAAAAAAGCGAAGAGTTCTCTCTGCCAAAACTAATGAAGCTTGTGTATCGTAGTTTAAACTTAAATCTAACTGCAGATCCCCAAAACCTTTCTAATGCACCATTTCATTGTATTTCATCACTTTGAAATCTATACTACATTATAAATATGAAAGGATACTACAAATTTTCGATTTGAAAAAAATTATTCAATTGAAAAATGAAGACTAAGATCATTGTGTGTGTAGACAAATAGATTTTGGTCCATTGGGTATCGGTAACTAACGTTTCTAACACTGTTTATTTATGGAATTTATTTTCTTTTTTCTTTCAACATTAAGGGGTAATCGGATAAAGTTGGAAGATTACTTTTCATACGGATTAACAGTAAACCTTATAGTAGTCAAAAAGGTAGACGTAATATAAAAAAAGGTATGAGATGATTGTTGAATGGCAAGTGATTTTATAAAAATGAAAAGAGTTGAGCCTTGCGGCTAATGTAGAAAAAAAGCTGGAAAAGTGATAGTAGAGGGGGGAATATTGGCATGCTTGTTGAGAATGCTATATCTTCTTTGTGATCAATTTTCAATGGTAAAGTAAAAAAAAAAGGCGCTTCTGTGAGCTATGAGATCTTCACAATGTCATGAAGGATCATCCTTTGATCTGGCAACCATATTCCTTCAGTGATTTCAATATTCATATTCTTTTTTTTCTTTTCTGATACTATATGTGACTCGGAAAACTTTTATTTCCTTATATTATTATAAATGGAATTGTACTTTCTATCAAAAATCCGCTTATAATCGGTTTTTAGTAATTGAAATAATAAATTATTAAAAAGCTAAAGTTGTTATAGAAAGATCAATGAAAAAAGATAATAGATAACTGTTTGTTTTTATAATATTATTAATCCTTTTTTGGATTATTATTATTTACAGTGCATTTCTTAGTCAAATAAATAAAAGATTAAAAACTTGAAAAAGGCCTCCATTTGTGTTTTCTATTTTCTAATTTTGAATTTGATTGTGTTCATGCGAATTAAATAAAATAAAAAATAACGTGTATGCCAAAACAAAGAAGTAATGTCTCTCCCTGAAATAGCAAAGATAGAGTGACAATACTTATACCACATAATTATCCAGTTGAAAGAAGATAATGATTCAAAGGTCATTTGGTCAAAAATTTAGTTTGGAGAATAGAATTTAGAAAATGAAGAATTTGAGGAGAAAACACAATGTGCAGTTGTATGAATTATAAAAAAATGATATCTCCATTAATAAATTAGGTACAAAAAAAGTAAGCTGAAAAGGGAGGCATGTACAACGTATGGGATAAAAGGAAAAGGATCGTGAGTTTCAGTCTTTTTTTAAAACGTATGGGATAAACGTATAAATACCCAAGAAAAGCCAGTTGGAAAAATAGGCAGGCCAAAAAAGAAAATAGGCAGGCCAAAAAAGAGTTGGGTCGACCAAAATGGAAAGATAGTTGCAGGAATGGTACCGCCGCAGTGGTGCTAGTTGGCGATAGGCAAAGAGCGATGGAACAAGTTCCTGAAGGTGGCCAGGGCTCGAACTAGTCTGTAGTGCTGGATATGTATGTAGTTTAATATTTTAGTTTTAGTTTATAAGTTTATTGAAATGTATACATAATATGTATACACTAGATTTAATCAATCCCAATATATAGTATTAAACCTCAACTCATAGGACCTGGATAAATCCGTCAGTCCAAGTTGCAATAGACACAAAATTTAAACAAACTATCTTAAATTTATATTGTAGAAAAAATAACGAAAACCTCCGTGATAACATAAAATTAAAACTGAAAAATAATATTACAGAAATAAAATAATGACAAAAAAATTCCTATTCTACATCCGTTAACTAGCCATTATATTCCGTTAACAAAAAGGATCTACATTGCCGGCAGTTACATAATAATAAAACAGATCTTTCCATTCAGTAACTCAGTTATTTCAGTCCGATCCAATTGTTTTTTCCCTAGCCATCTTAATCTATACTCAGTTAATACTAAACACATCCCCAAATAATGGAACATATCTTCATAAACATTGAGAGAACAGAGAGTACACTTTCTGGCATCTTCTGGTCGAGTTACATTAAAGTTAAGACTAAGCAACTGGCCCCACAATGATGTCAATGATAGATGATATGTCAATGATAGATGTCAATGATGTCAATTGATAGAGGCAACTGATGCCAATGATAGATATTTGCCTTTATTCTAGTTAAACATCATTTTATTAAGATACAGTGTGATATTGTAATATACTTAAATTTACTAAGAGATAATATAATTATTTATAAAACAGTGGTGCTTTCTCAATTATTACTAATACTTCATTCTCTTTTAACATTACAAACTTACTAAAACGCTCGTGCTACACACTACCACTACTACAAACACATGATCACACCAAAACATTACAAATACATATCATTCTTGTCCGAAATATTTTTAGCTTCTTATATATTAAACCATGAAACTGAGATAATTGGGCTTTACCTAACATTTTCTTTTTAAATTCTATTTTTAAACCATTTAAAATAGTGGGAATTAAATTATCTGCATATATAACCTAATTGTGTTCCTACCTTGTTACACAACTTCAAATTCTCATTGTGCCAATAAAAATTTTGCTTTATAATTTCTTTTCCCAAAATCTTAGGTAGTCTTGTATCCGGTAAGCTTAATACTTTCCGGATATACTTTAAATGCATTTCTAGAGTATAAAAGAATATAGGATATATATTTGTTTCCAGATAATATAACTGGGTGAGTTAACCGGCAGAGAGAACAATTTTTTTTATGAAATATAGATTTATTTTTTCTATTTCTTCGAACTGTTGATTTCCCCAAATCTGGCCCCCAAAACATATTATCGATCGAACAGACATCTACTTTTTTTGATACCGGAATTATATTTTTTTTAATGAAATTGCTATAAGAATAATTAAGTTTAAATTTTACTGACTTAAGTTTATTTCAAAAATGCTTTTTTAATTTCAATAATGGCATAAACCAATTCTCAAATAATTGTAATTATTCACTACTTCAATGCTTATCTCACCGAAATTCGTTTTCCTCGTTTACCATCCTATGGATCACAAAATACCATCACATAAGATTTTTTTAAATTAGTGGTCCATAAATTGGAAGATTCAAAAGTTTTATTAATCATTTTCTGCAAGATTGTCGGGTTATCCGCCAACACCACATCATCAGCGTACATTAAACACCTAATGTTCACTACACCTAAGTGAATTCCTCCTTCAATAAACTCATTAAGATCATTCACAAATAGCGAGAAAATACTCGGCGAAAGCAAACATATTTGTTTCAAGCCAACTTTAGATTGAAAAGACCGCGAAATTCCCTTCTTCATCCAATCTGATGGTCCGGTATTATCTATATAATCCCTGAACTGTTTGCAAATTTACTGGATAATCACCAGGACAATCAATTCAATAAATCATACAATTCATATACTATACATAAAACAGTGAATTCCTATCAGGGAAATTAAAAGCTGCCCTAAAGTCGATAAAAAATCCATGTAACTTATGACGCTTTAGTCTTGTTTTTTTTTTCTTTATTTTTTTCGGGGACGGCACAATAAGCCTCTGTTGGCTGCAGTGCCGGGGTATAGCCCACCCGTGTTTGGCAATAATAATAATAATAATAATAGTATTGTTTTAGCTTAATAATATTCATTCAATGGAATTCACAATCGCCTGCACAAATATCCTCTGCAGAACCCTGACTGATTTTCATTTAAAATATCATTATCGTTGATCCACTTATCTAGACTCAGAAACAGTAATCCAGAAAACAGTTATCCATACAGTCTGAAAAAGAAATTCCTCTGTAGTTATTCACTTGCCGTGAATCTCCCTTTATGTACATCAGGAATATTGTACTCTTCCCAAAACTAGCTGGATCATCATTATTTTCGTAAATTGAATTAAACAAATTTAATAACAAATTCAGAAAACTATCAGGACTGGCTTAATAAAATTCATACGGAATTCGATCAAATCCCGGCGATTTTCCGTTTTTGGCTTTAATTATCACTTGCTTTAATTCATTCAGTTCGAAATCCCTATCAAAATTTTCATCTTTAATAACAGGTGGTGCATACAAAAAAGTTATTCTAACTACCGGATTTAATGAATTTCTAAAATATTGCAACCATTCACTTTCCCCGATATCCGAATCCCCCAAAAACTTAGTTTTTTTTAAAAAACTTTGACAAAATTCCCAAAATCTTTAGATTCCTTTACAATTTGATATATATATATATATGTAACATACTAGATATATATTGCTTTAATTCTTATGAAATTGACCGTTTCTTGTGTTTTTAATCTAAGGCGCG
This sequence comes from Triatoma infestans, assembly GCA_011037195.1. Taxonomy (NCBI): domain Eukaryota; kingdom Metazoa; phylum Arthropoda; class Insecta; order Hemiptera; family Reduviidae; genus Triatoma; species Triatoma infestans. The sequence goes on along the minus strand of JAAEAF010005784.1, from coordinate 82,802 downwards.
TTAACATTTATGGTCCTTGGGGCCCGAAGCCTTCTCACTGCACTGCTGGCCTCTGGACAGTGTTCTTACTTTACAGACATCACTGTCTATTACGAGACAGTGAATCTTCTTAGAAGATAAAATCTAAGCCAAGACTCGCGTGGGATTCCAGCACGCTACCACTGAGCTAATCTCTTCCGCAATAATTTACTTTGTAATTAACAATTACTTATTTTTATGTTTCCCACAATTTTATGTCACATTTTCTTTTTATATATACTTAATGAGTTGTTTAAATAGTGTTATAATAGCATTAGTTTTAAGCGTGGAGCATCTTAGATGATTTAGATCTGGGTCCGGATCTCTGTTCTAAACACCGGTTTATTATTATTTTTCTTTGGGGTAGCTATATGAGGGCCTTGGATAGCGTAAAACTTGATCCCTCCCCAAAGAGGAATAATAATAAGTGTAGATAGGGAAGGGATTAGCGCATTGGGCTCCCATGCGGAGGTCTCGGGATCGAGAGCTATCCTTAGATTTTTTCTTTCTAGGAGCCTCTACATCTCACTGTCCGGTGATGACAGTGTTGTCTGTAACGAGAGAACACGTCCGGAGCCGGCAGTGCACTGAGAAGGCTCCGGGCGCTAAAAATCCAATGATGTTGACGCGCCTTTAGAAAAAAAATAATAATAATAATTGTAGAGCAAGCTGAATAAACTTATTAAAAAACACACACACACAGACACATACACAATATTCCCTAACACATTTTACTCGGCGAAAGTAACATAACAGGGGAGCTTAAAACATACATTTTCTTTGGTGACTCAATTTCCAAAATATGGAACAATCGCAGTACTAAAAGAATTGAAATTCTCTACTATAAAATATATCTTTCAAAAGAGGCGATGAATAACAATAAAGGTCGGGAAACTATGCCTTATATGGAAGATGGTAACATGTGCAAAAAAGGAGAATTTTTATGGCCTATTTCTTCATCATAAATTCCATTTTTGCACGTAATTCTTTATTTTATTGCAATATACTGAAGTGAATATAATATCCGCACGTCACAAATGTATGAAATACATAAAACTTGAATAATAGAGTAAAAGAGAAGAAAAGAAGATGGGAAATCAAATTGGAAGACTAACGTCAAGGATGAAATAGAGCAAGTGAATAGAACTACGAGTCGTAAAGTCGTTACAACCATGAGATAGGTAATTTTTCAGGTTCATATCTGTTTTGATAGTCTTCAGGAAGGAATACAATATGTAACTTATGATTCCCTTTAGATTAACGGTATACTTCACCAGAATATTGTATGAATCATAGTTATGATGATTGCAAAACAACATACTCAGCTATAAAAGTTACATAATGACGATTAGTTTTTAATTGAAATTAAATTTTACTTCTTCATGGAATTAAAAAGTTTTATTTATGAATTGAAATATCATTGAGAAATTATACTCCTTCCCACTTTTGTCTGAACGGAAGTTATGATGGGAAAGAAGAAGTGTTAAGGCTATGCTCGGCCTACCGGCAAGCACTGCTTCGGCAATGTTTTATGCCTCTCGTCGCTATCGCGGCTTAGGCTTGCTTAGATGCGAGTGGGAGGCTCCTCTGCAGCACTGGTCACTTGCCCAAAAGCTCGCAAAAGTTCGGGATGCCCATTTTCAACAAATATTTGATTACGAGGTTGAAGCGAAGATATGTGCATCCAGGTTGAACATATGTTCCGACAAAGATTTTCCTAGCATCAGAAAGCTTAGACAGCAATTAAGAGAAAAATCTTTTGAAGAATGGACAAACTGTAAATGGCAAGGGGTTGGGGTATGCCACTTTAAGGACAGCCCAAAATTAAATCAGTTTGTATACGACAAGAAAATCTTATCATGTTCAGAATGGAGTAATGCTGTTAAGCTGAACATAAACTATGCCCACTTCGTGCTGTTCCTGGGGTTGGCGGACAGTCGGCAGGAGCTGTTGGACCCCTCTGTCGCAAATGCGGCAGAGAGCCTGAAACACCAGCGCATGTGCTTGGTAATTGTCCTGACAACATGCTTCTTGTAACTAGACGCCACCATAGGGTAAAGCACGCCTTGATGGAGATTATGGAAAAAAAAGGTTAGTGACTCTCGAAGAGGTATACGCTGTAGATACAGATGGATCTACAAGATACGCTGATATTATAGCGTTTGACAATGCCAGCAATGTAGCATATATTTTGGATCCGACCATCCGTTTCGAGAGTAAGGATCCGAAACAGGGCGAGAAAATAGATGAGGAGAAAAGGGCAATTTACGAAAAATGTATTCCCTTTTATAAGGAGAAGTTTGAGGATCAGTTCGGGGTAAGGGAGTACAAGGTGCATGGCTTGTGGTTTGGTGCCAGAGGTGTGGTGCCTAAGACAACCTTGGACTTTTTCGACAAGGTAAATATTAGCCTTAAAGACATAGCTCCTTTAGTGGAGAATATTTTAGTTGACTCCCTGGGAATTATTTCCCAGCATATTTACAGATAAATTTAATGTATATACGTATTTAGACTTAGATGCACTTTGTCATCTATACATATTATGTCATTTATTTGAGACTGGACATTAGGACATCTTTAAATTTTTTAACTTTTTATGAATAGGTATCATCGCTTTTTGGTATGTCTACGGATTGATGAGTACGCTGTGTGTTGGAGCACCTCAATTTAATTGAGCAGCCTCACCTGATTTTGATTAAGTGTTCTCTTTATCATGATCGATTCTATTAGATAATTATCATTTTTTTGTAACTTTCAAAGACCAATAAATAAAGATAATCACAGAAGAGTCTCAGACGACATTCCAGACTGCATTGCCTATAAGAGTCTTTAGTACTGTTGGCCCACAAGTTATTGGTGCTCTCTACCGGTCTCTGTTGATAGGTTGGTACTTGTCCCCCTCCACCACCTGCAAATTTACGTTAGGACAAAGAGCAAAATTTGATATTTCAAAGAAAATTTGTCATTTCACACATAACTGTATTAAGAGGCATAGGAGAAAGTCGTGTGAGTGTTTCACAACAGATTTTTCGATTTTGTGATATTTTGCCATCGCTCTGAGGCTGGTGTGCCTCAGGGCAGTATCCTCGGACCTATACTTTATACAATATACACTGCAGATATTCCTACCCGAACTGACACCCTTTTTACAACCTATGCAGATGACACTCTCTCCTCATCACGATCCTGTAATTTTATATAGAAACCTACAGAGTCATTCAACAGAAATAGAAACATGGCTTAAAAAATGGAAAATCCAAATCAATGAAACTAAATGCCCGGAAATCATTTTCACATTAAGCCGGATAATTATTCCACCACTAGTTGTTGTGGTGGAATCAGTGGGTCAGTGTGTAAACTAAATTTGCTCTGTGCAAGTCTGTGTTGTCACACTGTCTGAAAAACGCATCCTGAGGATAGGCGAACGCCCGATACCGGTCGATGACCACAAAATGAAGCAGGCTACCACGGAAAATGTCTCTGATATTCCACCACTATTTTATAATCATGTCCCATATCCAACTGTTGATGTGGTCCGCTATCTTGGGCTATATATTGACAAAAGGTTAACTTATGAGAAATCCCCATACACGACACAAAAGACAAGAACTCACTACACTATGCAGATTTGTTAAAAGATCTCTCGATAACAGATCACGATTTTTATTAGAAAACAAATGACTAATATATAGATCATTTCTTAAAACAATATGGTTGTACGGACTTGAACTATGGGGTTCAATCAGGCGTTCAAACCTCCAACTTATCCAATCCCAACAATCCAAAATCCTTAGAATCATAGTTAATGCTATCCAATTATGTGTCAAATTTAACTATCCACAATGATCTCAATATCCCATTCTTTCAAGATATCATCAAAATCCGGTATAAAAAATTCCACCAACTTTTATCCACTCACTGCAACCCTCTCGTTCGTCGACTCTCATCCCGGACACTCTCTGATAATCCCTTCCATATGTCTGCGGCGAATGTGGCCTCGTGATCTCTTAAGAGATGAAAGTAACTAAACTGATAAGGAGCGTCAACACTAGGTGACTTTCCTGCTCGTTTATATTTGGTTTTATTTATTTTGTTTTGTTTTATTTTATTTACTATATATATTGCTCTCATCAAATTTACTTATAACAATAAATCTGTCGTTGTAAATAAAATAAAAAAAGGTGATATTTTGTTCACACATACACACATACTAAACAGATACAGATCATTCCTTAACAATTTTTTTTCATTCTAGGGGTTATAAAAGTTACAATTTGTTTGGCAACTATATTTACAAACTATACAGATACTGTTTTGTAAATAATAATCCCAAATTTGAAAATACTAGAATTTATGTATCAATTGCAATAATCTGCCTAATTATGTTTAAGAAATAAATAAATAGGTACTGCGTAACAATGCCATGAAGAGGATGTAATACTATTATTGGAAGGATGCAGGTGAAATATTATTGGTGTGTTGTGTGTTGTAGTAGTGGTGTAGTGGTAGGTTGTGGCGTGAGTGATTTGGTAAAGGGCTTGTGTGTATGTTTGAGACAGAGATAGAAGTATTAAAAAATAAACAAGAGATCAACACTGTTTTTAAAATAAATATATTAATCTCTAAATGAATTTAATTACTTTACAATATCAAAACTATATGTTTATGAAATACTACTTACCCTACTAGTATCTACCCTACTTACCCTACTTATCTAGAATAAATGCTAAACTCTACAACTGGCTCTGAATTTAAGAGAGCGATTCCTGAAGTGTTCTGATTGGATGTTTAGTTCAGAACGTTCTTGTTTAAAAGCAGAATGCAGACTGTCTTGAAAGAATGTCTTCTAATTGTTAGTTCAAATCTTTTCAAATAATGTTGGTATGTCTGGAGGGAGTGTATTGTCCTATCCAAACTGTTTTTTGTCTCTTTGTCTCTTCAGTAGCATTGACCTAAATTATAGTGCCTGGCTCTTTCCCCTTTACTAAAATAACTATTTGAACTAGCTAAATTCACAAGATTATTTCACTAAACTATTTTCCAAGGCTTAATTCTAAATAACAATCACTTCCTAATCATCCTCCAACAAATGTGTATTAACTGACTAATTGATAATCCCTTTTTTTTCTTCCTTCAGAAAAGAATTAATTTAGATTTATATTTGTGCAGTGAGCATTCCAAGTTTAGAGATAATTCCATATAATGGAGTTAGTTGTTGAGGAGAGAAATTGGGTTTGATTGAATAAACGAGATATGAAGACACTGTTATAATGTAGCTATAAGTTTACACAAACTGCACTGGACTTTACAATGATTTTGATAGAATAAAAGGTGCAGATATGAACGATATAAAAGTAGAGATATGAATGATGCGATGTATAGTTGATCTGATAGATATCTCTAGATAGATTCCCACTGGCTTATATACACACGTTCTCCTACTCTAGCCTGCTTATGTCAGAGAGTACCAGAGAGGGCCTGTCTTCTCTCTCTTGCTATTACATCCAAAAAAAAAACTTAAACCTATTCTTATAAAGTCACATTTTCGATTTACAGATTTTCTTCAAACTTGGAACTCAAACAATGTATTTAATGTTCCCCAATATTATTATAATAGGCGGAAGAAGTTTATTGGAGTAAGCTCAAAACCTCCCAAAACTCAAATTTCCTAGATAAGTAACCAAAACAAATGTGTGAACTTAGTATACAAATTTTAAAGAAAATTGTCACACTTAAAACTTGTTATGGAATTTGACCAAAACCTTATAATATACGGTTGTCGTACGTTAATGGAATACATCAAGATTCAGCTACTTTTTTTGAGGTACCTTTTTTGATTGTTTTTGACATATTCTGTTCACACACACAATACATGAACGATTCGCTATTAACACTTGTTATTTTTTATTCAGCGGACTTCATAAAATATGTATTTGCGATTAAACTCAATTTCGAAATTTGGGCGCGATGTAATACGGATACTTCCTTTTATAGAAATAAGAAAAAGTCAAAATGTCGAATATTTGAGTGTGAAACAGACTTTAGACAAGTCTGTTAACTCAATCTTTGTCCAATCAATTCCTCTAGCACCACACAGGAGTAACGCCGTCAGAAATTATCATCACGATCACTAGCTAGTGACTTCACACAATCCCGTCCTGCCAGCACCCATGTTTCTTTCGTCAATGATCTATTCCATGACATTCTATGACGAACTGTACACCATGGTGACCGTGTGGTTTCAATCAAGATCAGATTTCTTAACAGCATCATCTCATTTTTTGGATATTGTAGACCATAGGTTCCCAAAGTGGTTTCTACGGATCCCAAGGAGTCCTTGTAACCGCTGAGGAGGTCTGTAGCGAATTAAAATTAATTTGGGGGTGAGTGGACAGCATCGGGGGGAGGTCCGCGAAAGGTTTAATTTAAAGTAAAATAATGTTGATCTATTTTCATTATTACGAAAGTTAAAATAAATAATAATAGATTGATAGCGATTTTTACATTGATTAGCGAGTAAAATATAAATAAAGATAGGTACATAAAATACAAGTAATGACAAGCATCGTGTACGGTGTGAGTCAGACCGCGGCCATCTATCTACATATCTATGCAGGTTTAAACAGGAACGGAATCTCGCCGCTACATACAATTGCTTATCTAAAATATGGCACTATAAAAGAGTTGAGTTCTATTGATAAGAATCCATACTAATACAGGAGCAATTGATTGAATTATCCACAAATGAGGAGCTGAAACCAATGTTTGAACAAAGACACCACAAATTCCGGTTACAAAAACGAGATACCAATTTTATATCCAGAAAAAAAAATGTTTTTGTATTTCAAACCGAAAGTTATAATTTCAATAACCACTACTTTAAATATCAAAATGGAGCAAAGCACCTTAGTTGTTGTGCCCCTTCAACAAAAAAAAAAGAAATCTGGTGTGAAACACTAACACAACTTTCTCGTACTCCAGTTCTCAAAATTATAATTGACAAATTTTATAGATCATGTACCAAATTTAATGAAATTCGTCGAAAACTGTTCAGTACAAGCGGACTTCCGATATAATAATTTTCTTGAAATTCGGAATTTTGGCCATATATTTATTTCTAATTAATTTTGTTTGGATAATAACAGAATTGTATAATTAACTATGATAGCACTTTAGAGAAAAACATAACCCCACCCCTCCCCTAAAAGTGCCCTTAAAAAACTTTCCCAGAGAAAAGTTTTAAATAAAAGTTATAGATCTTTGTATTTTAGTTTATATAGAAAGTTTCAAGAAAATCGTCGGGGCTATTTTTGAGAAAATCGCAAGAAAGTGGAAAAATCATTTATTAAAGAAGTAAAGTAAACGCACATTCGGTTATCCGATTTTTTCAAACTCGGAATTTCAACAACATATTAACATTATTCTAATTAACATTATTTAGGTGACAGAATTATTTAATAAACTAAAATAGCACTTTAGATAAAAACCTAACCCCACCCCTCCCCCTAACACCTCTTAAATGAATTTTTCCAGAGTAATGTTTCTAATAAAAGTTGTAGCACTTTGTATGAGTAGTTGATATAATAAGTTTAAAGAAAATCGTCGGAGTTTTGAGAAAATCGCAAAAAACTAAAAAAAACAACTAGTAAAGTGGTACGTCCGGTTGAGGAATTTTGACAGATAACGCATCGTCAGATCCCATGGTGATACTTAAACGGAATATCAAGTTTCAACTTTCTAAGGTTTTTTTGTTTTTGAGCTATACTGTTCACATACATACACACACACACAATTTGTAAAAACCACTTTTTTGAACTCAGGGTACCTCAAAACGGATATTTCCGGTGAAAACTCGACATCAAAAATTTGACACGATTATAATACTTCCTCTTACTGGGTGTAAGAGAAATTACGTAATATCAAATGTTTTATTTATATTTTATTTTTACGCCACCTTTTACCATTCAAGACATCAAAGTTAAGTTGGTAATGTTTCTATTATGCAGTTATGTAGAGTTATTTCACTTGGGGGTTTTCGCTATAAGAAGGAGTCCATGGGCATAGAAGTTTGGGAACCATTGGTGTCGACCATCTAGTTTTATTTATACTTTTTCTATCTATAATTTGTACCTGTGGGTGCAGCCATTGGATGCAAAGATTTAGAAAATCTGTAGTTTTCATAATTGCTTTGTTATTCGTAATGAAGTATGGCCTTGAAATTAAATTACTTTAAGGAGATAATTCGTTATCAAGGAGATAAGTTTATTGCAGGCATTCACTCTAATAATATTTCAACTAATTAAAAAAAAAAAAATTATTTTGTTTAATTTTGAAAATTTACAAAATATTTCAATTTAAATTATGTAAAGGGGGCGCTCGTTCTACCTAAGCCTGATGAGAATAAAGATCTATGATTGACGCTTTATTAATCGTTTTTTCATTAAAACAAAGACCAGTTCACCAAACAATCGTTGTAGCGAACATAATAGTTGTGTCAAGTACAGTCACTAACCATAACAGTAAACTGGCAGGTGGATTTATTAATCATTTTCTCCCTTGCATGAATAAATTTGTATTACTAACTTTGAATTGTTGGGAGAATGTTCTTGGTTTACTTCGTTACAACATTCATTAATGTTCTTAGCCACTTTATCAATCCAGATTTTTATAATAAAAAAACAATATCATCAATATGAATTTCATTAAAAAAAACTTTTATTTGTATCAGCAATTTTTTTAATTTGTCTGAGTTTGTATTATTTTTTTTTTTTTTTAATTCAAGGCGCGTCAACATCTATGGTCATTTCGCCCGGAGCCTTCTCAGTGCACTGCCGGCCTCCGGACAGTGAGCTGTAGAGGCTCCTAGGAAGAAAAAGTCTAAGGGTAGCTGGACTTGAACCCGGGTTCTCCGTGTTACTAGTCCAGCACGCTAACCACTTAGCTATTCCCTTCCCTAGTTTGTATTATTATTATTATTATTATCGTACAGAAAATATGTTTGGCCGAGACCAAGATCCATAAATACGAAATTCCTTTGACTCATAAATGTTCCGCATTTTAGTTGAGCTAAGTGATGAATTACAGAACTTTCTTTAATAGCATTAATTGACTTTAAAGTTGTTTGACGCAGCGAAGGCTCTTAGAAAAATATAGAATATCTTCAAACACTTGAATCTCTTCAGAAAAGAATATGTATAGTATAGAGTTTTATGTGAAGGACAGCAATCGGAGATGACAAGAACTAATTCAGAAGAAAGACAAGTCTGTATATTATCGCCGACGTTGCTATTGTTGATGTTCAAGGCTGTGGTAAGAAGGAGCGATTAAAAGGGCATTCAGTGGGGAATGATGTCCAGATTAGAGCACCTGGAATTCGCTAATGATGGGTACTTGTAGACTAGGGATGTATATACATAATGGAAGGAAAAGTTAAGGAGATTATACATGTTGAGGAAAATTAAAGTTAAGGAAAAAAAAAACACTCAACGTCATTTACTAAATCGAGTGAATTCGCGAAAGAGAATAAGATGTCTAGAGGAGAAAGTGAAAGACCATTGAGAAAGTGAACTTTTTGTTTATCGGGTAGAATCAATTGAGAGTGGGAAAAACGGATGAAAATTTAAAAAAGCAGCAGAGTTTGGTAAAGCATCTGAGCAGGTGCCTCTGCCATTCTTTCATTTAAGGAGGAATAAACTAATCTCCTTGAAGAAATTTAATACTTATTTTTAGGCCTTACTTCTTTACCATCAGAGACTAGTAAAAACTATAGATGTCCTGAACCGTTACACACGGTACTTCATTAAAGAACTACAGAACAGGACAGATTGATTCTATCGTTGTATCAATTATGGATAGAAAAATGGAACTAGACTATCTAGAAAGGATATGGATGCTTTTAAGAAGTCTAATGTTGATTGGAATTCTGGTCTCTTATATGTGACTGAACCGTTAAATAGCGGCATCGTTTACAAAACCTCTTTGCCCGGATGAGACTTAAAACCCTAACCAACGCTCTGCTCTTACCATGACAAGGACATTCTGGAGCCTTGTTCCATTTTTTCTTTGAGTAATTGGTAGTCTGCTTTCCACCGATTCTAAATGTGCGTGCCTAAATCTGCAGGCTTGCTGTCTTCCAACGCCGCTGTTTTTGGAGATCTTACTAACTGTTGGAGATTCTTGATTTTTTATTTTTTATTTGCTCTTCATAGGGTTCTGTGATGCTTAGGCGATTAGGAAATATCCCTGGTGTCAAGAGATTCAACTGTTTCAGGATGATTCCTTGCGCAGAGAATTCAGTTAGAATTCCTTTCATCTTGTGGATCAGTGTTGCCAACCCCTCTTAAATAACTTTATAGCTAATGATCTTCGCAGCGTCTTATCTGTAATGATCCCCCAAAGCAGTGGCAGCTGGTCCATTTGTACACATTCGCACATAAGCACCTTGGAAAAATTATCATTTAAAATATACAATCTTACTATGGACTATTTTTCTCAGATCTCTGTGAAAATCTGTTGCTGGTTAAGATATAGATTGTTTTTCAACTCTCACCCTGGGGCCGCTATGAGCACTCTATTCGCATATAAACCTAAGGGCGACATTGCACAATGTAGAGGAGTGGTTGGTAAAATAGGAGCCGCGAGTATTTGCGGGTAATGGCAAATCAAAAGTGCAGAGTTATTATGAACCCCACCAGAGTGCGTTAGCAGTAGCGAACAACTCAAGTATTTTTAGTTTTAAGAAAAATAAATTTTTAAAATAAAGAAACTGAAGAAACTGAATTCTCCAAGCTATGAAAGATTGGGGAGATGGAGGAAAGTCCAATCTGCCTCGCTATCTTCCTGAGAAGGTTTAGAAGCCTCGTACATATCGTGATTAGGATGGTGATATATTTTCCCTAGAACATTCCCAGATTCCTTAGAGAAATATACATGGAAGAAGGATTGTAGTTTGAGAGTCACATCTCAGGCATCGAAAGTGGTACAATCGTTTTAGGTTGCAGTCTTTATATTCTTCAAAAAAAAAAAAAAAAATCTGACATTTCTGGAAATAGTTCGAAAATGCTATTTAAGAAATTGTCCAGATGATGTGGGAAAGATTTAGAAATTGTTGCAAGTGACAAAGTAAGTTTGGAAGAGTTGATAACTCCCAGATCTTGCTGTCTTGTTGCCTGAATTATAGTAGTTGTGACGTACGCCGTTATTAATGCTTGGCAAGCGGGACCTGTGCCAACTTCACCCCTTCCTAAATACCTATCTATACTTTTATTTATCGTTCCCTGGTTCTCAGTCCCCAACTCCTTAAGCGTTTATTTCACAGAACTGATTTTTTTTTTTTTTCCAGGATTTATTTTTCAGACTACATCCTTAATAAGATGCTCAACTCTTTGATATCTCTAATAGTGAGCAATGCTTCCAGATAATTTATTGTCACATTGTCTATTACCAAGTTAATTAACAATATTTGCTATTTCCCTGAATTAGAAACAAAATTTACTTATTTATCAATTAAATAAAGAAATTTCTTTATTGAAGAAATAAAAATTAATTTATATTTTATAAAATAATGTAAATACAGTTGCTTTACATTGGGTACTTTAAAGTTAGAGAGAACTTACAAGTATCTCTTTATTCATTAAAACATTTCAGATTTGACCTGATATATTGAAGATGGTGTTGTGTTTGACAGCATGTCATAAACATTAAGACAATCATTTAAATAGGATTTAGAATGAAGACGATTTCACTTAAAATCGTAAGAAATAAAGTATAAATAGCTACTTCAATGGGCAATTATAGTTGGCTGCAACAGTCGCATTTATTTCAGCAAATAACAATTAACTAGTGTAATTCCATCAGTCTAATTTTTAATAAAATCTTCTAACTACTTCATTAGCAGCAATTACCCGAGTCCACACCAGTTATTGGAATGGTTAATCAAGCCTTTTATTCCAAAATTGCAATTTTAAGCTCACATATTTCTCGAACGAAAATATTCTCAACGAAATACTCCTTTTGCAAGAAAGAAAGAATATCAGTCATTTTTCCAAACTGAATTCACCATCAGATTGTTAATCGTTCAATCTTCTATAATTATGAAGTATTTATTGGAGCATCTGTAATATATTTGATGGTAAAATATACGTTTTGTATATTGTAGTAACGGTAGATCAAGATCTACTATTGGTTAAAATTATTTAGAATTATAAATTTACATGCAAGTGTTAGTAAATAGAAAAACTTCTTTTATATTTACGTATATATACAGCATGTCCCATTTAAACGGGCCACTTTTGAAATAACTTTTAAACGAAATTCTTGCTTCAAGCAACATTATTTATGTGTAATAATAATCCTCATTTAGCAGCGCGGGATCATTAATTTCAATTAATTGCAAACGAATATAAACGGAGTCTAGCCTTAACTAATCAGACGTAATAATTAAGATATTGCATGAGATAGCAGTGCAATGTTTTTGTAATCTAAAATGTTAATGGCATAGTACTCTGGTTTTGCCTGCTGTCTTTTTATTTTTGAATTGTTCTTTTACTATTGCAAAGAATTAGTTTAAAACTAATGCTAAAGAATATTGAAATGAAAATCTGTTAATATAGGTTTATGGGCTAAACATAATAATGGGCTTAACAGATAAAATCTATCGATGGGCAAAAATATGTTGCCGAGCAAAGTATTTTTAATTCACGAAAACTGATAAATTGTAAAGTTCAATATTTTGTGAATGACTGTATCGATGTTTTTATTTTTCCCCACCATTTTCCTTCTTTCTTAACGTAATTTAAAAATACTGCAGAAAATCAAAAAATTATACAAATATAATTGAGTGTTTTGAAGAATTTATATATGTTTTTTTTTAAAGGCATGTCCACATAATGGTCACTGGCATCCCGAGCCTTTGGACAGTGCTTTCTCACTACAGACAAAGAACACTGCACAACATCGAACCTATAGAGAAGAAAAAAATTTGAGGGGTAGCCAGAGCTTAATCCCTTCCATATACAGGGTGTCCCACTTAAATGGGCCACTTTTCAAATAACTCTTAAACGAAGAAAGATATCTAAAAAGTGAGCATAATGTTCGTTGAAGTTGAACGCTTGCCGCATTACACCATAAATCGGTGGTTGAAAGTGGCGATTTCCTTTTGACCCCCACTTTTTACTACTGTATTGAAACATATTTAAAAAATAAAGAAAACTACCGTTTATTCCACGCCAATAATTCAAACCGTTGCTTAGATATTCAACCACGAAATTAATTTTTTTTGTATTTTTGTTCCTATTTCTCTGTTTCATTAATTAAAATTAAAAGCGGATTTTTTAATTAATTTCGAGTAAATAAGAGAGTTGAAATGCTGATAAAACTTATAACCTATTTTACATCCATAAAGGACTTAAAAATCAGGTAAAACATCATTATAACAAACCAATTTTCCAGTTTATTTACAAAAATCGATAACAAAAATAATTCCTATTTATTCGAAATGATCTCCTCGGCTTAAACAGCACAAGCGCAGTCGCTGTCCAACATATCATGTCATGTCTACTGGAATTGCTAAGCAGGTTTGGGATTAAGTCTTCTCTAGATACTTTGGAGTTGTTAGTTCCTTGGTATACATTTTTTCTTTGAGATATCCCCTAAGAAAAAATCAAGAGGTGCTAAGACCTCAGATTTTTTTCTTCTCTACAGCTCATTGCTCAATGATGGGCAGTTATTTGTCTGTAGTGAGAAAGCACTGTGCAGAGGCCGGTAATGTACTGAGGAGGCGCGGGGTGCTAATAACCATAATGTGGACATGCCTTTAAAAAAGAATATATATATATATATATACGAGGTGTGTAAATTAAGTAATGAGACTGATTTTTTATCTTTTTTTTATTCAAATAAAATTACAATTCAACATTGTCCCCTTCAAAGTAACTACCTTGGGAAGCCACACAACGCTGAAGACGATTCTTCCATTCGTCATAGCAGTGCTGGAACGCGGATACTGGAATAGACTTCAGTTGGTCGGTTACGGCTGTTTGAATATTCTCCAATGTTCCAAAATGACGTCCCTTGAGGTGATTTTTCAATTTGGGGAACAAAAAAAAGTCACATGGACTCAAGTCGGGTGAATAAGGAGGCTGAGGAGCCACAGGAATGTTATTACTGGCCAAATACTCTAAAGATTTTTCGGAACCATTTTTGCACAAATTTTTCTCATCCCCAATTCATTAGTCAAAATTTGATGAACGGTTGTGTGAGTCAAATTCAACTCTTCGCCGATCATTCGGACTGTCAAACGACGATCTGAACGCACGAGATCGCGGATTCTGCCAACATTTTCGTCGGTTCTTGAAGATGAAGGCCTTCCGCTGCGAGGCTCGTCTTCAATTGATTCCCTTCCTTCTGCAAACGACTTAAACCACCTAAAAACCTGTGCTCTCGACAAAACATTGTCTCCATAGGCCTGGCACAGTTTTTCAAACGTTTCCGTTGCACTGTGCCCAAGTCTGAAGCAAAACCTGATAGCACAACGTTGCTCGTAATTGATGTCACTCATTTTTAAAACGCACTGAAAAAACCTTGCTCACAAAAAAAGTCACTACGGACAGTGCAACAATTCTAGCATTTTCAAATTTGCACTGGACGTGTATCAGATGTTTACTTGCCCTACCACGCATGCGCCGCGTCTCCAGTGTTGCCAGATCGGACACTAGAAAATCAGTCTACTTAATTTACACACCTCGTATATATATATATTCTTCTAACACTCAATTACATTTGAATAATTTTTAGGTTTTCTCCAATATTTTTAAATTACGTTAAAAAAGAAAGAAAGAAAGAAAATGGAATATTGAATTTTACAATTTATCAATTTTCTCGAATTTAAAACACTATTTCTTTGCTCTCTTTGATAGATTTTTTTTAGCTGTTAAGCCCATTATTATGTTTAGCCCTTAAATCAGTATTGATAACAGATTTTCATTTCAATTTTCTTTAGTAGTTCAGTGCAATTGTAAAAGAGCAATTCAAAAATAAAAAGACAAAAACATTGCACTGCTATCTAATGCAATATCTAAATTATTACAAGTGGTTAGTAATGGCTAGAGATTCCGTTCATATTCGTTTGCAATTAATTGAAATTAATGATCCTGCGCTGCTAAATGACGATTATTACTACACATAAATTTAAATAAAGTTGCTTGAAGAATTTAGTTATAGCAAAAGTAGAAGTATTGATTTTATCTTTATATAATATTTTTACTATTTAGTGAAGTAGATTTTTCAATTCAAATGTAAAATATACGTGTTATTGTTTGAAAAAAAATGAATTATATTAATTACTTTTTATACATACGGTTGTTATTTTTTCTCTCTCTCTCTTCTGATTAATTGTTTCGATTGCATATATCATACGATTTCGGTTATAAAATTCATAATTTATGAAATAGTTTCTCTACAGAAAGGAAGGCAATGAATCCCATATGTATAAATAAATTTGATTTAAACTACTTTATTTTAAGAACAAACACAGCAACATAATCTTATTAAATTCAAAAAATATTTGCAACATTTTTTTTCTATAATCTTACTCTCCAAGACAAAGGTAATAAACAGTACAAATTTCTTTTTGTTATTATTTACATCCTATAAGTTTTTAAATTATAAATTACAATTTATATAGGATCCTTAAAAGAGAAATATTCACTAAACCATTTATTGATCTAAAGGTTAATAGATGAAATAAGGTATTATTTATTGCCTTGTTACTTTTTCTTCGCTTAAATGCTGATATTTTAATCTGTAATAAGCAAATAAATGGCACCAGTATTTTTTTTAATTAACAATTTTGGTCTTTTAAATAGTAAAACATTTGAATACTAAAATAAATAACATTCATGGCAAGTTGAAGACAATTAGTTTTCAGTTATTCATAAAAAAAATTTAGACGTACACCAAAAAGTGCTGGAATATTTTTTTTTCAAGAAATTAAAAATTGCTTCCTTTAAGATCATAATTATATTTAAATCTAATAGCAATATAATTTTATATTTTACTCTAGCTTGGTAATATACAGCACAATAAAAGCTTATAAAATTGCTTTTAATTTTTTTTTTTATATTTTCCTAATGTCAAATTATCACAGATACCTTATAAAATAGGCAGGCACCTTATACACAATAATTATGAGCCATTGAATATAATTTGAAGAAAAAAAAGAAGTTAAAAATCAAAATCAGTTATAATGTCTGTAACATAGCAATAAGAAACTTTATACCACATATTTGTATGTAAGTATATAAATACTCATGCAAATGTTCTCTTAAACCGTAATTAAAATTAAATTTGATTTATAAAGGCTTAAAATACAATAAATCTTATTAGCCCAATGTATAATACTGGAACACCCATAAATGACTTTTAATTATCAAAGCTAATAGTGTTCAAAGCAATTCAGTTAATAAAAAAATGAAGAAAATATAGACATTACAAAAAAAAATACTGAACTAAGTACAATGATTATCCGATGTTTTTATTAATTGAGATTTATTTTGAACTGTACAGTAAGATCCAAAATATACATATTATATGTACAGACAATAAAATTGAAAAAAATCAATGTTTTAACAATATTATAAAAGGAAAAAAAAAATCGGACGGGAAATATTTGAAACATTCCTTAAAGGGTGTGATAAACGTTTTCTTGTCTTGACATATAAAACTTCCATGAAAGAAAGCCAATTGCAACCAAACCAAGTCCTAGAGAAAAGCCACCTAGAAAAAAAAATATTCAAAATTTAATTGAAGACTATTATAAAAAAAAGCAATTATGTTTGCAGCAATTAGGTTATCAAGGCAATTACTTATATTCTATTAAATGGTTAATAAACATAGAAGAGGGAAGAGATTAGCTCAGTGTTAACGCGCCGGATTAAAACGCGGAGATCCCGGGTTCGAATCCAGGCCGTGCCACCCTTAGAATATGTTTTCCTAGCAGCCTCTACAGCTCACTGTTTAGTGATGGGCGGCAGTGTTGTTTGTATCGAGAGAACCACTTCGGAGGTCCACATTGCACTGAGAAGGCTCCGGGCGTGAATGAACGGAGATGTATCGGCGCGCCTTAAATTAAAAATATAACATCAAAAGTGTTGAAAATTCAAGCAAAGATCACTGGTTGAGGAACATAGGGTTCTTCGTCAACGAAGAAATTAAAATAGTGTTTGAAATAGGGATTTCTAGTCTTCATTTTTCAATAACAAATGTGCACTTGAGGGAAGGGTATAGCTAAGTAGTTAGCGTACTGGACACCAACGCGGAGGACCTGAATTCGAGTCCTGCTGTGCAACCCGTAGAGTTTTTGTTCCTAGGAGCCTCTATAGCTCACTGTCCGGAGATGGACAGTGTTTTCTGTAACGATAGAATACTGTTCGGAGGCCGGCAGTGCACTGAGAAGGCTCCGTAGATATTGACGCGCCTTAAATTAAAAAAGAAAAAAAATACACTTGAACACTGTACATTACTTTCTATACAGTATTTATTATTTTGGAATCAACTACAGAGAATAATGTAATTGTATGTAAGCTGGTTACATTATGTAAGTATCAATCGCACAAATGTAACATATATTAAATAGATGCCTCTTATAAAAAGTAACCAATCAAATCATAAAAATCGTAAATCTGGTTGATGGATCTACGATCTGTAAAGTCAAGAGATATTTCTGTGAAAATTGGCCTCCTTTTGTTATTAGTTTACACACTGGTGTAAATTACACGTTAGTGTTTCACTAACTAGCGAACAAAAACTGGTCACATGATATCCACATGAAAAAGTGTCTTGCGACGAATATGATGCGCATGAAATAAACAGGAACGGGGAACAATCTTCCTTCAAATATCTCTCACACTTTTTCCCCCTTCCAAGTCGGTAATATAACCTTTGACGTTTAAAAATTTAAGAGAATGAATTCTCTGATTATGGTTAGTTGGTGTTAGACATCCATGATCATATTAAAATTGCCTATGCAAATTTCTGACCAATGTTTGGCAGCACAATATTTTATACATCAAACTGATCCAATAATGAGGCTTAACAAATACTATTCTGATCTAATAAGTTTTAAATAGTGAAACTGTAACAGTATGTAAACATTTCCTTTTTTTTCGGCGCTTTATACATAACATGTGGTTAAGCTTATATTAGCCCTGTAATTAGGCCTTTAATCAGTCTAATGGCCACTCAGTTTTGCTAGAAAATATAAATTTGGCTATTGATAAAACTTATCGCCTGCCTCAACCATTAATTCCAAAATTTCTTGACCATCTGTTTTTGATAGCCATTAGCATTTTGATATAATTGACCACAAAAGGAAATCGAGCCTATGTCTATTGATGCCCAAGGGAGCTTTGATATATCTTCAATGTGATCAGTTGCCTAGTCGGGTTCCAATAAAAAAAAGACCTTCTTCTGTCTCCCGTGGTCTGCGGATAGGGTCGCAGAATTCTCTTTGATACCAGGCTTGAACCGGTCTATAAGAAGTGATATCTAAGAGCGAATTGATTGTCTGAGAAAAAAGGATATATGGAATCTATTTCAACCCTTGTCTTAAGATCAGCAGCAATCGTGCCATGAATATTTAAGCTGGAACTATCATAATTCTGTCCCACAGTGTCCCTGCGGTGAACTGAGCTTTGACTTTGAATTGGAAGTATTTTTTTCTTTCCAAACATGGTTATATAGGGAAGGAAGATTTAGGAAATATTTAGACTTTAGATAGGCGGCGTAATGAGCTCTGTAATATCGGTTAGTGGTATCGCCCAAAGTGAGGCCACTAAGAAATGTTTCACTCGAAAACTTTATCTCTAATGAACTGGGCAGTAGCACTCTGTTATTCACCGTAGAGAACCTTCTTGGCCGAGCAGATAATTGCCTCGGTTTGATTTCTGCCATAGGAATTATATCTAAGGATCTTACGACAGACTTACCTTTATGGGTAATGATACAAATCGGAAATATCTGAACAAAGGGGGTACCTTGAAGTATTAATTAATAAATAAAAACTATAATAGTAATTATAAGAGAGAACATTAGTGGTCACGGATTAGATTAAAGAGTCCCAGCAAATAGATGAGATCACATAAGCAATAGCTAGTTGGTCAAGAACTGAGTGAATGTTTTTAAAAAGGACTTACCTAAGAAGCTAAAAGCATCAAATTTTCTATCCGAAGGATGATCAGGTTTCACTGTGCTAATATACATTGGTGTTGTTGATACTGTAGTTGGCGGTTCTGACGTCATTGGAGTAGAGGCCGGTGTAGTAGTTATATTTGGACTTGGTCCTGGCTTTGGAGGTGAAGGTTTGGGAGGAGGTTGGGTGGTGGTTGTATTTGGAGGAACGGTTGTTGTATTGGGAGTTGTAGGGAGGGGAGTAATAGTTGTTATATTGTGAGGAACAGCTGTGGTGGTTATATTAGGTAAAACGGTTGATGAAGGTTCAACTGTCGTAGTATTCGGACTTGGTTCTGAAACAGTAACAGCTTTTCTTCATAATACATCCTAGTTATCTGATTGAAAGAGAATCCATATAAAGTTATTAGCAACTGATCTCTCATGTTTGGAAATATGTTATACAGAATGAACACAAAAAGCTGCACATGTGAAAAAAATACAAATAAAATACATGGAAATAGATAAAGTATAAAAATTATTCATTTATTAATTAATCCATTTATTAAGCAGATAAGTTGGTTAGATAGATTAAAAAGAAAGCGAAAATTATAACTTTAAAGATTAGTTAAATGTAAGATAAGTTAATGTAAATGATATAAGCAAAGTAAATTTATTTATTTAAGATTTGCCAAGCGACTTAAAATTTAATTTTTACTTTCTCTTACTAAAGAGAAAGTATTGCGAAAGTGTCTGTGAAGAAATTCATGTTTTCCGGTCAATTAAACAAGGAAGTCATAAAAAAATCAATCATAAAAAATGCGAATGGTGTGTAGTTGGACAAAATATATAGTTTATGAAAAATCGCTAGAAGCTACAACTTGATATTTCATTTAGGTATCATCCAAACAAAGACAATAGGATCAGAGATCTTTTTTGTGATAGCCTGCTTCTTTCTGTGGTTATCGACCGGTTTCGGGGTTTCGTCAATCAACACACAAGAGTGTATCAACTAAATTTTCAAATTAAACAAGTCTATGTTGTCATACTGTTTTGACAAAAATATCCTGATGATGGGCGAACTCCTAAAACCGGTCGATAACCACAAAAAGAAGCAGGCTATCATGGAAAATATCTCTGATGCTTTACAGTTCTGCGGTACCAACTAACAACAAAAACAACAGGCTTTGATCAAAATCCATTAACGGGAAGTGCGGCATTCTCATGACTCCAATTTTTTATTTCTTTTTTAAATTTGGTGTGGCAACTATAAATAAAAACAATTATCACTTTTATTGATTACATTTTTCCAGGAATACTGAATTTTTGGGGTAGATTTTGGAGGAGGAGCAGCAAGATATTTAAGCGTTCCTCTAAAACGGTGGTCGACACACATTTTTTCGCTCCTGTGCAAATTTTACAAATCGAACAAATGGCAATGCATTCTTGGGTCTCTTCTCTTTAAAAACAAAACAAAAAAAATGTGGTATGAAACAGACACACACAACCTTTCTTACTGCAATTTACAAAGTTATCATTGATCAAATTTCTTAAAATGTATAATTCTTACAAGATGTTTAACTGCGCTCAATGTTTCTATCAATGGCAAAATCTAAACCACAAAACAAGACTTTCCTTATTGCATTTTACATGATTTGGTATGTGATTTTTTTTTTTAAACACAATTTTTACTAAACATTTGAATGTTTTCAATTTTATATCATTTGGAGAATCTAAATATAATAAAATGATATTTTTGAGAAAATCATACACTGAAAAAAGTTCCCAACAAAAACGCATATCCAGTCAATAGATTTTCTTCATACTCAAAATTTTGACAACATATTTAATTCTATTTATTATATTTAGGCAATAACAACTGTATAATAAACTGGCTAACCCGGACCACGCTTCGCTGTGGCTCAGTCTAATTTTTAGGCTTAACCACGCGTGATTTTGATAATTTGTTTCGATGCTTTGGAATACCCTGTCTGCTAATTTTTCTTTTGAATGTACAATGTTGCAGAAATTAGATCGGAAGGTGATATTTTCCGTTTCCGGATTTGTAGGAGTAGCGCCGTTACCGAGTTCGAGTAATTGCCTTGAAAATATGGCAGGTGTTGGATCGTTTTGAAGTTGAACTCTCATATTCGTTGTTAAATGAATGTTTTTTGACTGTGCTACAAAGAGTTGAATATTTCAAGCAGGCATGCAATTCATCAGCTGGTATTGAACGAGGTATCAATGGAAGCGTTTGCCTGAAGTCACTGGATAGTAACCAATGCTCACACCAAATGGAACCTGATTATTTCGCAAGACTTTCAATATATGGTCTAATGGTTCCAATGACTTCCTAATAAGCCATTGTACACTCATCCCATACAATGATTTTGCACGCCCGAAGAACCTTATTCCTGATGTTTTAGAAGTGTTACATGTTGGGTTTTCCATGAAATGCATGTTTAAGTGATGATAGTTTAAGAGCTGAATGCGCTGCTCTACCTCCTTCCATCAACGTAGCAGCAATACCTGAAAAAGCAAGTGCTAACACAATATGGCCGTTTAAATGGATTTTAGCTCGGAATTTCCGTTTCCGTGGAAACTTCGGAATAGAGGTACTTATAAGTAGTTGAGAAATAGGTTCAGAGAGCGAGCCACCATCGATCGCAACCCGTCTGAGTCTGTCTATTTATGCCAACCTCACGATACGCTCGGAGAAGTTCCCGTTTCCGTGGGAACTTCGGAGTAAAAAGTATATATAAATATTCTTATATAGAAATGCAACGTTGTGTAAAAATTTCAAGTCAATCCGCCGACTAGTTTTCGAGTTTTGCGGCCACAAACATAAGGATGCTGAATTTTTATATATATAGATTGAAATAGCACTTAGAGGAAATCTCTCCCCCAAAAGCTCCTTTAAATAATTTTTCCCTAAGAAATATTACAAACAAAAGTTGTAGTTCTTAGTTACGAGGTAAATATAAAACGTTTAAAGAAAATCTTGGAGTCGCTTGGGAGAAAATCGCAAAAAAAAATCCATTCAGTACAGATGGCACTTCCGGTTGAGGAATTGTGATAAGTAAGTGCCTATCGGATCACATGGTGATACTTACACGGAATCCAATTTTGAACTGTTTTCGTTTTTGAGCTTTGCTGTTTACATATACATATATACATAATACATACATTCACACAAACACACACTCTCATATATCCTCCGAGGAGTCCTATGACTCGATGTTCACAGCTTTAGTAACTAAAGTGGATAGGGTCGCAATGCTGCATAACATCTGGTATTTTTATCCGTCGTAGCATGCATATTTATATTGTTCCTAACCGGTTTCGGATTTTCATCCATAGTCAGATCAAATTCACCAACTTCGTGTCGAGAGTTCACTTCATCTTCTTCAGCTGAATTTGCTCTGACGATGGATGAAAATCCGAAACCGGTCAGGAACAATATAAGACGGATAAAATACCTGATATTATTGAAGTCATTTGGAATTGAAAATGTTTCTTAATTGAACCACAGCCATTGTAAAATGGGCAGCTGAAATGTAAAAGAAATTAATTAATAAAAAATATTTTGAAAGAGAATGTTATTTTTATAAATTTCATTCAACGTGATCTCCTCAAGCTGCTAGATGAAAATATAAGCTAAATTGTAAAAAAAAAAAAAGGCTTCTATTTTTAATAGTTTACGTTGATTTGCGGTATATATATATATATATATAGTCAATTATTAAAATAAAGTAGGCCTGTCTTTTTCAAACAAAAAAAATCGATATTTATACGTGTTTTATAATGGAAACTAAAGATAAGCAATACAATTATCATAGGCGATTTCCTAATCGCTGATTATCAGATTGACACGTATTTTGTAGAGTTCACCAAATATTTCAAAGAAATGGGAATCATATCCCAAGGTTATTCCGAACGTGACCACTGTCACTGCAGAGGATAAAGCGAAATAGAGATTATTGCACGCAGTCAATATTGCATCTGTAAGGGATAAATATCCCGTGCTAAATCTAATGAAAAAATGTAGTATTACTTATACTCTTATTATCGTTAAATGAGTCCAGTTTTGGTTATTTGAAAATTTCTAGTTGCGGATGCAGTTTTGTCGTTGGTTCACTAAACATCCATATACTTCAAAAAATTGTATCTAACGATATAATATAATATTGTATTCGCTAAGTATACATAATAAGTATCGCTAGTATACCATCAGTAGAGATGGTATCAATAATAGCTGAAATTCACATTACTGATTCAAGAAAAACTTCACGAAACCTATGAAACAGATATTTCAGCCTAAGTTGTGAACGTTTGTATGAAATTATTATGATCAGTTAGTAATGCACACTGTAATAGAATGCTATATAAAAAAATAAAAGGAGATATATCTATTTTATATTCGCCTTTTTGGTGCAGTATAGAGCCCTTTTTGGTGGAGAAGCTCGTTTTTCATATTTCAGATGTAGTTTCAGCAGGACGATGCCGGACCATTTCATTTTGAAATGAGAGTATATGCATTTTTATTTACTTATACAGCAACTGTTGGAACGGAAGATTGGTCCTGCTAATTGATCTCCGAAGCATCTAATCAAACACCTTTCGACTACTTTCTTTGGAATACAGAAGACTTTATGCAGAAAGATCTTACTGCAGGGGTCAATTTTTATCAGACTTGTGGATGCTGCAGCGAAAATAAAGAAATTACATCTCTAGCGAGCTGTTAGATCACTTCTACAAAGACAAACTTTGTATTGCTGGTTGGAGAAGTACATTTTGGAACAGCATTTGTAAAGATATGCTTGTTATTAAATAGTTCTTTTTAAAAAAAATTCTTCTTAATAAATTATTTTACATTTCAATAAGCAGCTGTAGTTCAGTGAGATAGTACTTTAGTAGTAATAGTAGTAGTAATAATAATAGTAAAAATAATAATAATAATAATACTTTATTTGCAAAGAAGTACAAAATGAAATTCAAAAGTATTCTACAGCATGAGAATCATTACCCGTCTGCCGGAGTCGAAAAGAAAAATTACAGCCATAACATTTTACAAACCATAAATGAAAAAATACATGTATATATATATATATTATTATTATTATTATTATTACAAGTATGGAGGAAACTAAAATAATAAAAATACTAAAATAAAACTAAAAATTACTAAAATAATAACGAAGTAAGAAATATAGAAAAAGCAAAAAGAATAATAATGTAAAACTATGCAGATAAAGCGTAAATTGCAGGAGGAATAGGAAAGATTTAATTACTACTTAAGAGCACATTTAATTTAAGATTAATTACTACTTAATAGCACAGCTAAAAATTGAAATACTGAATCAGCTCAAGGCGACACTGGCTGGCGTGCATATTTTATTAAAGTAAACGGAGAAGAATTATTAAGAAAAAATAGAAGCTGAGGCTTGGTGAGGAAACGACCGAGAAGACGAATTTCGGATAGAATGGAACATTCAGCCACAAAATGAAACACATCCTCCCTGGCACGAGAGTTGCACTATGCACATAAAACTATCACATCCTAACTGGCACGAGAGTTGCACTATGCACATAAAACTATCTCCCTTTCAAGCCATGGCATATAATTAAGGTAGAGCAACTCACCTCTCAATTTAAATAGCCAACGCATTTCTGATAAGTTTAGCTTCCCCAAATACGAAACAAAATTGAAAGTAGAAATGGAGTGGTCTAATTCTTTATATAATAAAAAACGCGAGGAAGACCGAGCCAACTTCACAGACTCCTCCCGGAAAGACAAACCCATTTTTAATAACAGGTTAGAGAACAGGCTTCTCCAAATTAATAAGTTATCTAGGGAGATATTAAATTGAACATTGTACTACTCAAAAAGAGACCTCCAATCAGTAAACCAGGACGCTCCGTGACCGACAACCGCAAGCGCAGAGATTTTAGGAAACTGGGAATCAGGAAAAGAAAGAATTTTCAAGATATAATTAAAATGTAACCGGAGAGTAAAAAGAAATAATAAATCTACCGCAGTTTCTAGAAGAGGGCAAGCCAAAGAGTTTTTTTATAAAAAAAGCGCTGGACACTCTCAACAAGCTCATATCGCCGAAATCCCCACACTTAGTTTAGTTTATTTGACACGCATAACATAATACTGAATGACTAACAGAGGTGAAAAATCTGAATTTGGCCGATAGAAGAATTATATTTTGAACGATAAAGTTAGTCCAAATCCTGTTTAAACCTTGCTTTGCCAGAGTAGCTCTCTCTTTTAAATAGGCATTAAAAGAAAGACGAGGAGTTAACAAAACTCCAAGATATTTATACTCCCGCACCAGTACTTTATATGTATTTGTTAAACATTTTCGATTCCAGATTACTTCAAAAACATTTCCTTAAGCTATGGGTTGTGATGGAAAAATATAACTATTTTCATTTCAAAGCTACGCAAAGATTTTTGATTTTATTTCTTAGAGTACTCTCTGCGATCCTGCGGGGCTTCTCTTCCGTAATAGTTTAATTAGTTATTTTAAGATAGGTTTAGTAGTAGAGTAAGCTAGTTAGTAAGAATTAGTCTATAATTATATTGTATGAATTAGTATGTAAGTGTAGGATTAATCAGTTTACAATAAGTTAAACGTATTAATAAAAAAAAAAGGTACGAGGAGTCCTCAAAAGATGGTAGCAGAGGGCTACTACGTCACGGTGATTGACGAGAAGGGCAACCCCTCCATCGATAGATGGGTCAGCTGTGACAAATGAGGTGAAAGTAGATTGCCTAATTACAGCTTAAGAAAAAGAGAAGCTGAATATTTCTGGTGTATCGGAAGAAGAAAAACCCGTCAATCTCCACTGGAGGATCATCGATAGATGAAAGAGTCGGCGGGAAAAAGTGAAGAAGGAGAACATAAAGCAATAACAAAGCCAGGCGTGGTTATTAAAAAGAAGAAAAAGTACGAACTTGGTCAATAATTTTGAGTGCGGAAGTGGGGAGATATCTCAATTTTTTTTTTAAACAAAAGAATAAAGAGGAAAACTAACACCTAATTGTTCGTTTTCATTTTTGTCTAATTTATCATATTGTAAGGCATTTTCTTGTTTCTGGGAGTATAATTATAATTTTTGTTTATTATTTTAATTTGGATTTTGTTTGGAAGCTCGTTGCAATTTTTTTTTTGTATTTAATATATAATTTAAATTAACAGTGTACAGTGTTGAAGTACCCGAAATACCCGTTCCCGAACCTGGGATTTGAATATACAAAAAATTTGTTCAGTACAGGTAATAAAAAAGTAAACGGTAGTCGGCCATGTGAGACGCTGCAGAAGAGAACCGAGCGAGGGCGGTGGAGAGTTGTACAGCGACAGACCGACGTGGTCTACAGGTAAGGCGCTCGCTTCTTGAACGGGGTGCGAAATGTGTATCCAAAATATATTTTTCCTTAACACATTCTGATGGGAGATGTATGACCGAGCGTTATCTTACTGGAATAAAACTTGTTTGCGATTGACCAAAGCTGGATTATGCTGGGCCGTTTTTGAGTATATTCTATTTTTTTTTTTTTTTTTTTTTTTAATTTAAAGCGCGTCAACACATTCTATCTAACTGTAGGCAGTCGGAATTCAAAGGTCGGAATTCATGTAAAGTCTATCGGGAACGAATTCATGAGATGAATTACTACTTCATAGTTCCAGAAAAAGCACAACAATGACTTTTTCTCAAATTGCACTCTTGCACCAACCGGAAATGCCATTTAACCACGATGTAACCATTGACTACCAGGCTCGATTTTGCCAGTAAATCCACTTCTCATCAAAACTCTCTATACTTTTGTAGAAGCGCATGTCAGATGGATTTTGTAACAGAAGTGGGCAAGTATCCATTCTCCTGATGGTTTACGCGGCACTATTCTACGTCTCCTTTTTACCATTCCCATAGTATGGAGATAGGGGCTAACGATGCCGTTAGACACTGCCAGTTCTGCAACCAAGTGCAATCTTATGTTGGATTTGATTCGAGAGCTTCCCTTAAAGCCACATCAACGTCACGTGATGGCCGCCCTGATCCTGTCTATCTTTCTAAGGTAGTATCACCACATTTAAATTTTTAAAACCAACGTCAGGCGGTACGCTGATCAAGGCTACTTTTCATAGCAACCTAGCTTCAGTAGCTGTAGACTGTTTTTTCCAGTAGCCACATAAAATTACTAATATTATGACACAGTCGTGATAATATAAAAAAGCTCACGCTTGAATTACTATCTGGAGGGGGTATAATATGTTTGAAACACTATTGAGTCTAAAGATTAACATAATTGGTTGCGTCCGCAATGTTGGATAACATCCATACTTTTATTGACTTCAACTTTCAAGTTTCTTTCAACAAACTACACAAACTTTATAGTTACATTCTTAAGATGGATGGACGATACGAAACCAGACAGAAGCATGCTATAGCGGATAAAATCATAGATATTATTTTTTAATGTTAAATTCATGGCATAAAGCTACATTAATAGAAAATTTAGGGATAAAGTTAATCAAATAATATGAGTAATAAATTGAAATAAATTTAGGAGACTGAATAAAGTTTTTGAAAAAGCAGCCAAGCTAGATTTTAAAAACAAAACTTACGAGTTGGTGGTGGCTGAGGAGGAAATGCTGAAAAATAAGATAATCATGTTTTAAAGTTCTTAAAAGTACTATAATTAAAATCTTAAATTATTTAAAAGTACTATAAATTAAAAATCTTCAAAATTAATCAACTTTATTAATTTTGTCTGTTCTTTTCACCAATGGAAAGTATGTTATAAGGAGCACTGCTTTCAAAAATCTATTATGTTGCTGTTATGTTCTTAATGTTTTTTAGGAAAATAAATATAACCAGTGAAAGTATCCTAAATGCGAAAGAGATTACGTAGAAGAACGGTAAAAATGAATATAAAGCTAAAAATCAATTTAGTATTGCTTGTCTTCATTGATGGATTGTATTTAAGTACACAGAATACATATAACAATTTTGGCAAAGCGATCTAATTATTTGTAATGTTTGATTTACTTTATCCTAAGCTTTCGGCCTCTGCTGAGGTTATGATCAGGAGTTAACGTTCACTGCCTATCAATCAGTAAATATATGTAAAATATTCTGCAAAAATTTTTGCAAACATTGTTTGTGACAATGGATTCTCCACTGTAGAGGCTCAAAACATGAGAAACATTAAAAAATCTGGTGTGAAGCATTCAGTTTCTTGTGGTTGGTTCCGCAAAGCTGGAAAGCATCAGAGATATTTTGCGTGATAGCTTGCTTCTTTTAGTAGTCCTGCTTCTTTGTGTAGTTTGTGCGATGACCACAAAAAGAAGCATGCTATCATGGAAAATAACTCTGGTTCAGATTCTCTTATGACTTTCTCTTACTGCAGTTAATACAATTACAAAATTGACAAATTTTGTATTAAAAAAAAAAAACTTGCATCAAATATATGCCAGTTAGATTTAGATGGTATTTCTGAGCTAATCTTATTTCTGTACCAAATGCGGACCGTCATATTTATGAATGGCAAAAAATTGAAACTTCAAGAACTTGGCCGATAAGAAAGAATTGTAACAATAGAAGACGATGGAAAATACGAAAATAAAAAAAAATTGGTCAACGGTAAATATTGTGGCCTTTTTATGGATTTTATTCAAAATATTAACATTAATGTACTTTAAATTCCATTATCTACATTTTAATAAGTTATTCAATCTTTTTTATTATGCTTTTATATCTCTTACTTTATTATGTTAAATTTGCTAATATGTGAATAGTAGGAACTTTGGTATTTATGTTTGCATGATCTTTTAATATTTAAAGACTAGCATTTACTGAATTGTTAGTCTTATCGAGGTATTTCACTCGTCAATTGTATCTATAAAATCTTCTCTAGTATTGTGTATGCTAGGTTCTACCATACGCAAAGTGAGAGAGATAGGAAAATATTAATATCGGTTCAGAGGGATTAAATCAACAACTAATCAAATTTGTACTGTGCGAATGATCTTGGAAAAGAGAATACAAACACAAAACTCGTCACCTGACTGTGGACTTCATGTAAGCCTATGATGGTATTTGAAGAGAGAAACTCTACAAGCCCTGCTCATATGGGCATTCCACCACAATTGGTACGCATAATAAAAATGAAAATGCAGAATACTCAATGTGCGGTCAATATAATATTCCACAAGTCTGTAGAGATTTTGGCATATGCAGGAAACGTGGATATTATAGGTAGATTATTTAGTGACATGAAAAATGCATTCCTTATCCTTGTCAGAGCTGCTAGTTGGGGATTAGTTGAAAATGAGAGCAAGTCCATATGCTTGCAGGAGTAACTTTGAGGCATATTGGCAGCGGGTGCTTGGGAGGAAGCAGTGTTGAAAGAGTGGAATCTTTCATTTATCTAGGCGCTGAGGTTACGGTGTAACAATATATCCGCAGAGATTAAAAAAAAGAACACTTCAATCTAATAGCCGGCATATTAGGAGCAAATTTGTATTATGGAATACAGAAATTATTCTTTACAAGACGCTTGTTCACATGCCTACCTTCACATACAGTTCTGAAGCCTGGGTTATTCTAAAGAAGATGAAAAGGCCTTACAAAGCTTCGAAAGAAAGATTCTGCGGCGTATATATGACCCAGTTAGGGAGGTGTGACCTGAAGAAGAAGAACGAAAGCTGAGATGATAGTGATGGATTTATTCCAGGGGTCGAACATTATTAAAATAATCAGGTTTGGCAGACTGCGCTGGGCGGGACAAATAGCAACTGATAAGCTGACCGGAAAAACAACAAAGAAAAATTGCACAGAGTAAGAAGAGTTGGCGTCCTAAGCTGCAATGGGCAGATGAGGATGCTAGAAATTTTTTGAATATAAGAAACGGCAAATCTGCCTCACAAAACTGAGAAGACTGACGGAGGCGGATTGAGGAGGCCATTGGCCAAGTAAATTGGCTGTAGCTCCCAGCAAGATCTTTTGTATTACGTTATTTTGAATTTTCTGCCATTATATGAATATTTATTTTTAATGACTGAAATTATTAGCCGAAACATTTTGTTAAAGTCTGTTATAATAATATATTGGAGGCTGTGGAAAGTAAATTTTCCTTCATTAGGGTTTCTCTAAAAGAATAAAAAACAGACAATCTACACACACAAACATACAGAGGTCATTCACTAAAAACATTTTTCTTCGTACTCAAGGGACCTTAAAAAATCTATTTCCGATGAAGCTCGATTTCGAAAATTTAACACAATCACAAGTTCCTCTAAAGCTAAGCGTAAAAGTAAACAGACTTGATTGCTCTGTCAAAATTGATTTATATGCACTGTTAAAAATATACTTTGTTTAAAATAACTGTATAAGATTTTTTTCCACTTCGTTATTATCAGTAGACACTATAATATTATTGTACAAAAAAAAACTCCGAAAAGAACGCCTTTAAACTGATAACCAAAAGCGAACACTTTTTTTTTATGGGTCACACCCATTAAAAATACATTACTGCATAAAAATTACCGTAAGGCAAACTTTATTATTATCTCCACAAAATATGATTTTTTTTTAATTTTAAAACCAAAATTTTATGATGAAAATGAAATTTTGCACTTAAAATTCAACAGTTTTCCCCGCATTTTTACCAAGAAAACGGATAATTATTAAAAGAAAATTATACTTAAATAACAATATATAAACAGGCTCATAAATTTAACAATTGAAAAAACTGAAAACGGTTTATACAAATAAATAAATTGTGTTGAAAAACATTTGAGTTTCCGGGTTGTGTGTATAAATTGTGCCTATTTCTTTTTTTTAAGTTTAGTATTGGGCTATCATTGGGAACGTTTTCTAATTTTCATTATTTGATATGAAAACGTTTATGGGTAATGCCACGGGAAATGTAATATTATAGCAATTAGAAAAATTTATTATTTCTGCGGAAATTCACAAGAAGATGTACAGCGTTTTTTTTAATCATTAAACTTGTTCAATTTTATCTATTGACTTCCTGGTTGTAATGTGTATAATTTATTTGCTATCTAACTGATCAAAACGCTGTCGGTTTCTATCATCTCAATTTATTACTCAATATATAGCGCCACTTTGTTAATGTATAAATAAAAGTGTTTCTCTATCTTCAACTTCTGTCATTGCAAAATTAATATCTACTGACGAAAGCAAACTACACCCCTCTATTTTCTCTTACTGCTGATAAGAGGAAGTAATGCGAACGTGTCAAATTGTTGATATCGAGTTTTCACCGGGAATATAATGTTTGAGTTCTCCTAAGTCAAAAAAGAGGTTTTTAAAAATTTAGGTGTGTTCGGGTGTCAGCATAATTCAAAAACGGAAAATCGTAGGAAATTCAAGCTTGGCATTTCGTTTAAGTCCTTTCCATTAGGGGACCTGACAATAAAGACTGTTCATCCTTCGAACATGATTATCTGGTTAGGGAGGTTATACTTTCCATAAAAAGTTTAGTTATGGATATAAAGATTAGTTTCTTCTAAGTGTAAATTAAAAAGTGTAAAGGCAACTGAACATCTAGTAATAATTATATTTTTGGAGAGGTATAGCTGAGTATAACAACAAATTTACATAGTTATAATATGCAAATTGCAATAAGAGGGTCATTTGAGTGTTTCACAACAGATTTTTCCTAAGGTAATAGGAAATTTATTTCTTTACTTTCGTCTAGATACAATTAAGGTCACACTCTGATTTATCATTAGTAAAGATCTACTTGACTTAATATAAATAAAAAATTCTTAATTATTTTTACATTCTCATTTATTGTTAAAATGCAAGATATTTCTTGATGCATATTTTGCCATCAAATAAAAAGTGGTTTACCCAATAAAAGTACAAAATTCGATCTCTATATAAATTAATATTCTTTGCAGAAAATGGAACGTTAAGCACATATATTGTGTTTACTACAACTACAGGAAAAGTATTAATAGATAATAGAAAATGAACATTGTATAAACCTGCTGAACTTGCAAGATTCACTGAACAAAATTGCTACATGGTACCTATGCCAGCATAAAAATATCAATCACGTGTTCACTTACATTTCTCCATATATATGACGATGACAGTAAACAGTTTTATATAGTAAGCATTAGTAAATTTGTCATATGAGCAATAATAATTAATATTTTTTCTTAGATGCACTGATCCCATTAATATACATACATATATTAAATTTCTATATTATAATATACATATCGCAAAAATTTTTTTTAATATACGGGTAACCGTTATGCAACTATGGTATTGATGCAAATTAAGTAATAACATTGCTCTATTAATTATCAGTGCTACTATGTTCCAAAAATATTGTCTGAATGATATGTTGCCTATAGTGTTCTATTGTCACAAAATGTATTCTTGTATCTACAATATAACATGAGCCGTAGTCATTTTTTCTCAAATTTCCTCTCATTCTTGGATTACAAATAAACAATACATACGTATTAAAACATAATGATTTTTTTTCATCTAAATCTTATATATCACGTTTAAGGTAAATCATTAACTCAAGCATTTTTGTTTAGTGAACTAATTTTTTTTTAATAAAAAAGATATCTAAACCTAAAAATAACAACACTTCTATTTATTATATTAAAGGAAATGATTAAAGAATCAAGTAGGTTACATAAGGAATTTCTGGACACATCTTTAAAACAAAATGAAATAAATCTAACCTTGAGTCACTTCTGCAAAAGAAAAGGCAGGTCTGGTAATCAGGATACTCAAAATTAGAGCAGATGCAATAAATCGCAACATTTCTGCAATCTTGAAATCCTTGTTATCCACAAGTGATTGAACTATCTGAAATCGAAAATAAATTAAATTACAATTATCACGCAGTAAAGGAACGAACAGCAAACACACTTCTCCAGAAGTAAAAATGACGTCACTTTAATGGCTGATAATCTCAAGGTAGGGAGATAATGTATAAAAGTTTTATAAATATAATTATATGATTTTCGGTATTTTGGTAGGTGAGCTTTAACTATTTTATTTAATAATTATAATATTAATATTTCATGTTTCATGTTTCATAATATTTTATTTTAATATTTCATGTTTAACATTAAAAAAATAAAACCAAAGCCTTGTAGATTACAAATGTCATATTTGTTTACAATTCTTTTTACTGCGTTAACAGGCAATGTGTTGGATTAGACTGGGAGGTTCTAGCAACTAAGGAGCAGAAGTGTAGTGTTATTATTTCTTGAATTTAAGAGGGTTTTAATATTCTTTGATACGTATTTTTTTTAAATAATCGTAAACATGTTGAATATGGAAGAACATCAGCGTAACATTATGGCCAAGTTACATGCCCTAAAAGAAATAAGGTAGCCTTGCACTCTCTTTTAATTTTAATTTTTAGTGTATAATTTTATTGATGATATATTCCAA
Organism: Triatoma infestans; assembly: GCA_011037195.1. Taxonomy (NCBI): domain Eukaryota; kingdom Metazoa; phylum Arthropoda; class Insecta; order Hemiptera; family Reduviidae; genus Triatoma; species Triatoma infestans. The sequence continues at coordinate 49,145 of JAAEAF010005784.1, read as the reverse complement.
TGAGGTACTTTTCTTTATATCGTTGTAATTTTCGGAAATACTGCGTTATAATTTTCAGTAGTCAAATAAAAAAAAAAAGAAAATTGGTGCAAAGAGTACCTTTTTTGCAAAACAAAAATTATATACTTCTTTAATATCGTTTTATTTATTTATTTAATTTTTTTAATAATTTCATAAGGGCTAAAACAATTGAACTAGAAAAATTAAAGGCCAAAATTTTAGAAGAAGTAGAAGCCAAAGAAAAGGAAGAAAAGTGTATTACAGAATATAAGCAAGAAATGGATTTACTTATGCAAGAAAAGATGTCCCATGTTGAGGAACTTCGTCAGATACATGCAGACATTAATGCGGTATTTTTCTAAACTAATGAATTTTGATTCAATCTATTGATTATATCTATATAAATTTGTTTAATTTTTGCATTTTCAGAAGTGTAAGGAGTCTAGAATAGTTTAAATACATTATACTACTGGTCTTCCTTATTGCATTTTGTCAATATTAACTTGGGCTATTAATGGTAACAAAGGGATCCAGTTCTTTGTAATAATTTATTTGTTTATTACTGGATTTACCAAGTAACGTTTGAGTTATTTGCAATAGAGACCCAAAAGAGCTACAAAACTGCATTGAATTTACTCTTTTTTTTACATAAACATGTGTAACACTCACACAAACTAAAAAAAAAAATTAGTTTATTAAAAGATGAAGTTCAGTAGTTTAGCCAATAATCTGGTGTGAACACTGAACACCACTTTCTCTTATTGCAGTTACATAGTTTTGATGGAGTGATCCATTTATTCCTCAGTCACCAGCAACAAATTTCACAAAAAATTGCAAATTTATACTAGTGCTTCTGAAATATAATTCGTGCTTCTATTACACCGATTTTCTAAAAACTCGGAATTTCGCCAACACATTACTTCTTATGGACGATAGAGTCGTATAATATATTGAAATGAATTTTAGAGGAAAGTAGAACTGCTTTGAGGTTCACAACCTTCAGTTTCTGCAATATTTGAGTATGAAAAATTTGAATTTGTGCCTATAAGTTATCTACATTTTAATACTAGGGATAGAATAATATCTCTCTAGAAAAGCGTTTGTTTAATATGGCTACTTAAAACTTACTAGCCAATATTAAATTATTTTATTTATTTATTTATTACTGCTTATGAAGTTATAAACTTATAGCAGAGATATAAATTTATAACTACTACAAAACTAGGTAGGGAAATTAAATATTAACTTTGAAATGAAAGTATAAATCCAAATAAATAAAAGTAATTGAAATATTTACAAATTAAAGAAAAGGATAGATAAATATTTAAAATATATATAAAAAAATCATTAGCAAACTTGATAGTGATTGCTCTTAAATATAAAGAAATCTGATAGAATTAGTAATAATGGTAAGAAAAATGCAAAAAAAATATCATTTTGAGAGTACGGTTACTGATTTCAATTATTTCTAGTTAACCTGAAACTAGTAAATTTACTTCTAACATAAATGTGTCTTTGTTTTAAGTCCAAAAAAAAATAAAAATGAAATTTCTCGAAACAACTAAAAATTAATTACTCCTTTAATTTTCTTAATCTCAGACTGTTAACACAAAATAGATAGATAGAATTCAACTTATTTATATCTTCCACAATTAACAGATCTTCGAGAAGATCAGAGTTAGAACTATTTGACAGAATATATTGAGGTAAAAATTTCCTTCTTTCTTCTGTTAGTGAAGGACATACAAATAGCATTTGTTGCAAACTGTCTCGTATCATTTCCGCACAATTCACATTTTATATCTGTTTCGAATATGGACCTTCCCCAGCCAAGTTTTATTGAAAAATATTTCATGCTGGCCAGTCTAAGCTGAGCCAGCACTCCCAGCTCATAAATAGCACAATTAATATTCAGATACTTTTCTCCAAAATTTAGAGAACTAATTCTCCTGTACCAGATATTGTATGAGAAGTTCAAAACAAACTCTATATCACAAAATATTAAATGGTTTTGATAAGCTTTAATTAAAGAACCCTTATAAAGTGAAATATCAATATAAAATTATATAAGTATTATAAAAATTATATAAATATTAAATTATATAAGTTCGGAGCATTCAGAAAGCAGATGAAAAGTAACTTTTTTCCATTACTATACACATCAGTCACTGCTGCCATTCACTGTATTGTATTTATCAGGATATGTACGATAGCTATGTCATACGTTCGAATATGTGTTCATTACTTCATCCAGCCCCTGAGTTTAGGCCTGTCGGTTTTCCACCTTGTTCCCATTCACCGTCTAGAATTCTCCATGAAAATCATTGTTTAATTCTTCTAATAAAGAGCTCCTTGCAAAATTGGTTTCAACACGATTGGTTACCAAAAAAAAAGTGCAAACTGGTACGATGCGATTGTATTCATTCAAAATTATACCTTGTGCACTTTGTATTTAAAAATTGAAAATTGAATAATCAATTGTATTGCAAAAATATTATAAGTTCAATATTCAAATTGAGGAAAATGTAAAAAAAAAAAATGTCAAGTTGACAAGTAAACATTTATACAAAAAAGTAATATACGTATAGTCATAATATTTTAATGTTTTTGAATAAAATGACAAATACATACGAATTTTTATAGAAAGTACTTATGAATTTTTACCTTTGTTATAGGAGATTTTGGTAAATTTTATCATTTTAAATGATATTGTATAATGATTATGATGATAAATAATGATTAAATGATAAATGATGATATGATTATTTAAATGATTGATTATTTCCAACATATTTCAGATGGAAAACGTGATTAAGAAAGCTGAGGAAGCTAGGTCTCGTTCATTAGACCGAGCTAAACGAATACACGAAGAATACCGTCCATTAAAAGATGATATTGATCGTATGCGAAGAGACTATTTAGGTTTAGAAAAGCTACCAGAATTGCATGAACAAGAATCAGAATTGATAACACCGGAGTAAGTTTCATGTAAAGTACTATTTATGCTATATAAGATTTTATTTTTCTGAAGGGACAGTGACAACTTTGGTCATAAATTATTTTTGCCATAATTTATTTTTATTTATTTTTTAATTAATTATTAGAAGTACAAAACTTGCAAAACGTCCAGAATGATCGCATATACTAGAGTTTTTTGTTTGGAAATTGGCTTCCGCTCATACACTTCGTGGGATTGAATCGCTTATGAGACTTCGCTCGAGTGGACCGTGCAGATGTTTTCATATAGTTTAATGTAATTACTAATTCTTAATCGTTTATATAGTTAAATAAATTATCGAGAATAGATTATAGCAAATATTTTTTATTAGATAATACCTTACGTTTCGAACACATTTATTGTCTTCTTCAAATGCAAAAAAGAGGTATAATTTATTCTCTTGTTGCAGTAAGAGGAAGTATTGCGATAGTATCCAATTTTAGAAAGCGCGTTTTCAGCGGAAATATGTTTTAGGATCCCCTGAGTACGAAAAATGTTTTACCGGAGACTCAATCTCATTTCTCTCTCAGTATTATTATTCATATAGACATACCAGTATGGAATCCCATGATCCTCATTCGACTTGCACAAGAATCTGCTAAATAAGAACTCTTGCGTGACCTGGCGGACCTCTTTTGATGTACTAAGTGACAGGCCCATCCAGATCTCAGGCTGCTCACGACTTGACCGTCCCGACCACACGAGCAATCTGCATAAAAACTTTGCATTATTTTATCTACCTAGTTCTATACCATGGTTGTTCATAAAAAAAAAAATCAATGAATGTGAAGTACTTTCTTTAATTTCATAAAGATTTACAATACATAATATAATAATGTTTAACTTCACTGTTTCTGTTACAGTTTGTTTGCAAAAAGCTATCCTGAAAAAACTTTTAAGGAAACTTGGAGACCTGATGTAGCAGCTATGAGTGGTTTTATACACCCACATCCATCAACTTCAGCGTTCATGCCTCCACTTCAGCCTCCTCCTATACCAATAATTCCGAGTACTAGTAAAGCTCCAGATCCTCCTTTACCACCTCTTCCGGGACCTCCGCCGACTTTCAGGTAATTTTTTTATAATAACAACCATGATTTGTATTGTAGATAAACCAATCCTGTTTAATCCCTTTACATTTATTAATATTTGTATAAATATTAAATGGAAAGACTGGAAACTTAAGACATTGGAAACACATTAATTAAGAGAACGTGTGAGTATATTTTTTTTTTTATCTTTTCTCAATCTTGGAAATTTAAGAACTTCTGAATTGGCCTTAAATTTTTCACCTGTTTGAAAAATATATAAGTGGAGTATTATTCTATCATCATTTTTTCCTTTCGTTTTGTTTAGTGACTCATACTTAAAAAAAACCTTAATTGAAAAATTTTTTTATTCATATTTCAAAAGAACTTCATTTTATAACTTTATGTGATTAATAAATGTTTGTTTTGTAGGCAACAGCCTCCGCCAATGAAATCTTGTTTATCTTGTCATCAACAAATTCATAGGAATGCACCTATATGTCCATTATGTAAAGCAAAATCAAGAAGCCGTAATCCTAAGAAACCCAAGAAGAAGGATTGAAAACTATTGATGAGGGGGGCACAAGTAATTCTAAGAACCTATGGTTTTTATACCTTGTATGTTTATTTCGTTTTCAATTTCTCAGAATAGGTTTTTTGTATTTAATTTAAACCTCAGCATTTTAAATTTTTTTTTTTTTGTTTTTTTAAACTTTTCATACTGATGATGATTGCCATTTTAAATTTACTTGTATATATGTATATATATATTGAAGTACCATTATCCGGATCTTATTTAGTTTTATGAAATTATTATTTACATTCATTGTTTAGAGGTCCACATGGATGAAAATGTTTAAATTTCTGAAACATATATCGACATTATAGAAATTTTAGATGCTGGAACATGTAACGAACAATTCAAATACACTCACTTGAATTCAGCTTTGCAGATTTTGCTAGAAATGATTTTCACAGAAAAATTTGCTAAGCTTTGTAACAAAAATTAACTTGCTATCTTGGCAATTATGCATTTTCTGGAGCCAAACAACAAAATAAACAAAATTGAATCTAGTCTTGTCCACACATCCAATCCCCTGCGACTGAAGATTTAAAATCGGTAGGTCAATACAACCAAAACACAAATGCAAATACAGCAAAAGATATAACAATGTAGAGCCTTTCTTTAAAGTTAATTTTTAAGTAGAAACTTACTGAAATATCTTATTCCAACAGCTGATTAATGATGGATATTTATCTGTATGGATTTTCATGTTCGAAGAAACATTACGACTCGTTTTATATTTTGACGTTTGATCCTGAATTCCATTAGTCTCAGAAATTCCAAATGTAATGTCAGGATATAATATACTTTTTTTTAATTGTAGCATTCCTACATCAGTTACAGTGATTTCTATATTTACATAACCACCTGCAATTACTAATTAATTGCACATCTTGTATCTGGGCTTGGCGTTTTCTTTATTGTACGCACATATTCTCTGACATATCTGCTGTTATGCCCTTCGTTGATTTTTTTGTTTTTTTTTTAAGGGAAGGCCAATGCACCGCGACCGTTTCGATCTGTTGCGCTCGCAGTCTGCTAGGAGAGGTAGTGGAGTTTCCTCCACCTTCCCACAAAATCTGCATGAGCTGTACTTTCCAAACCAGCTTCATCAGGTGTCCTCTAAGTCAGCAATGCCCCATGAGGAAACCCGTAAGAACGCGGAGCTTGTAGTTACTCAATCCGATGCAGGCCTCCGATCTCCGTTGGTTATAATTTCCCAAGCGGATCTTAGCCTGCCGCAAACCGGGGTGGGAGTACCAGAGTTGAGATCTCCTCGTCTCCTCCTCCTTCTTAAGTTCCTCCAACAGAAACTGGTCGCTGACCCCACAAAAAGGTTCCGGCCCTAGGAGCGGGGTTCTCGCGCCTAACTTCCCCTCGATGGTCTTAGACCCATCCGTATTCCATTTAATGGCATGTTCCCTAATGCTCAACAGAGCGAATCTTTCGCTCCACCTACTTTTGGTGCCCAGCTTCAAAGAAAAATTCTTAGTGAAGCTGTATTTCTTAATCGTACCATCTCTAGGGAGGTGCCAGATAAGGGATTCCAAAGGTGAAGATAGCCACTCCCCCAGACTCCCCCTCATCCTGCACCGCCCTGGAGATCCTAAGAAGAGCTCCTTTCGCCGCCCTTTCCACCACTAGATGCAGAGGTGACAGATTGAGGATAACCTCAATCCCTACGGTGGGACAAGTCCGCATAGCTCCCGTCATACATATGTCTTAATTATCCCTATTGTAAATAAATTAACTTTCTTTTCGAGAGTTATGCTCATGATTTTTCTACAAAAATAATAATAAGTGCAAAATAATTAGTTATTTGGGTAGTGTAGGACTTAATATACATAAAAAAAGGAAAAAAGTAGTTGTTGAGATTTTCAATAGATCAAGTTGAGTTATATGCTATTAATCTTTATAGTTGTTTATATTGCGATAAGTTCGACATTTAAAGGCAAATCATCATCAGTTGCTCAAAATAAATCTACACTATTTTGTAAAATGAGTGTAAAAAACTGCACATTCTTATCTTAAGACTGAATGTTTCATTTTGTCAAACGTACAGTATTATTTATATTTTTATATAATTGTCTTTTAATTAGGATACATAATTTTTTGTAAATCTACAAAAATCGATTTGCTTTCTTAATTGGGTTACCCTATTTTTTTTTTTTTTTTTTTTTTATCGAACCAAGATTTTACCCAGTGATTAATCGATTTCAAAAATTTTAATAATTCCAGTTCTAGTGTAAATTTTAAAAATCGTCCTAAAAACATGTTCAGTATAATGAGAGTTCCTTTTTTTGTTTACTTTTTAACTTTTAAAATAAAGCAAAAAAAATCATGATCAGAAGAATTTAAAATTGTTGAGTTGGTTGAACACGCGAAATAATTTACTTGTCTGATGGAATGCTTACTTCAAATTAGCGGTTCCCAAGATGATGTCATTTCGAGCGACCCTTGGGTTCGATGGTTTTAAAAGACCTTGAGGATTCGGTGACAAACTTAAGGGATGGTTTCCTTAGAGCAAAATAAGAAAAAAGTTCTATGATTGAAAAGCTCCTTAAAGAATGTCGTGGTGAAATATTCGAAAAGAATTTTTTTTGTATGCATTTCTTAAAAATTGTTCATTTCCTGCTTACATTACAAAAGAATAAGTAAATTTTGTATCGTGTTATCTGCGAATAATAATAATAATAATCGTGTTATCAAAAGCTAACTTTATCCTAAAAACCCCTAAGGTTTTTTTTCCTTCAAGTGCCCAGATTTTGTGTCAAATCAAAAATTGAAAAAGAAAAACAAACATGTAATTCTCGTGCATTTGAACATACAGTTTTCTAAGTAGGGGTTCTCTAAATCATTGTCCAGAGAAATTTTTTCTTATTTGAGATTAAGAATTCCTGCTTGAGTTTCGCTCTTGGAAAACACTTTTGGAAGTGGTCGTGTATTTATTATTAGGTTGGGAACCTCTGTTATAAATTCTTTTAAACATTTGCAATGCCAGCTTGGATTCTAGTAATGGTACTAATAAATGTAATGCTCTTCAAAGCCTTATTTTTTACCAGCTATAACTTTAATTTCATTCTTAATTGGAAAAAGTAATTAAGATGTTGTCATGAAAAGTAATAGTTGATCATAAAAGCTGTTGTTCAAAAAACTATTTGCTGAAAAATACTCTCAAATCTCTGTCGGAATACTTTACAGTCTCTAACAGGAATTAAAGAGTATCAAATTGTAGAAGTTGTTGGCCGTTAGAAATGATCTGATGTATCTCTTAGTTGGCTGATCGGCCGGGGGGTACCATAAGAAAAACACTAAAAAAATTTTTTAAAGTGTTTTTTATTAATGGCCCGACGTTTCGACAAACATTGTTTGTCTTCTTCAGGGGCTATCTTAGAATCGGGAAATTTTGTATGCAATAATAAATTTTGTATGAAATAATAAAAAATACTTTAAAAAAAATTTAAAGTCGATAGACGATTACGAAGTCAATAGATGTCATAATAAAAAATGGTATTAATATGGCATGTCTACTTTATTATAATATTTATTAATGTTTTTCTGAAGTTCCTTCATTTAGTGTATTTAGTAATAGCGTTCGCTCATGCCTTCTGCATGCATTAGTATCTTTGCCATTAATTGGTCGCTAAAGAAATATGAAGATACAGATAGATGCAAATATCTTTTCAATATGTATCTGATCATCCAATAGTCATCGTATTTGTTATTGTTATATTTTCTAGTACGGGATCAATTTATCATGTTATAAATTCGGCCAGCTCTTGACTCTATAATTTAATTGGTACTTTGTGTTATAATTAAATACAATTTTTGAACTATAATTAAATTAAAGTAATGCGTTTATTTTTAAAAACTGAAACAAAAGCAGTAGAACACTTTTGTTGATAGCTTTCAGAAAATATTAAAACACACACACAGTAGATTTGAATATTTATCCTCTTATAATGTTTGGACTGAATAATATTATAACTACCTACTTTTGTATGTGATAGTTTTTTAGGTTGTGATATTATTTTATTGGTTGTTCCTATAAGATTTTTTTTTTTTTTATTTCATGATGCCAAAAAAAAAATTAAATAAATAGTCTTAAGCAATTTTGATAAAGATAAACCTCATGTGCCAAAAAAAAAGGAAAAAATCTAATCACATATATTATAGTCATTTGTGTTCAATTAAATAATTATTTATTTTATAATGTAAATGATAAAATGATACAAAATGTGTCATTCTTTGTAAGTACTTTCTACTTATAAGCTGTTTTCTACTCTACTTAAATTGCATTTTTTTTCTTTGTATATCAGAAAATTAAATATTATTTCATTCTTTTTGAATGCAATATATTTTTTAATATTAAAGAGTATTTTTAATGATTGTGAATACCTCTGATCCCTAATTAACTAATGATTTCTAAAAAAAAATCGATAAGTATATTTTCTCTGTTCATGAGAAGTCTAAAAGTTTCTATACCTGAGCTGATATTACCCTAATAACAATCACTGGGTCCTTTACTATATACAATCATTGGATCACCGATCTTTTTCTAACTATAGCCCTGATGAGTTGGTCGGAACGTAACCAAAAAGGTTGCTGCAAGGTTTTTCACCTCATCAGCGCCCGCTCTAGCGGTTACGTTGCCCCAGACAAAAAGACAAATTGCCGTCCCTTAAGAATATATACACTACCGATCAGAAGTTTGGGATCAATTAAAAAATTGGGCCTTGAACTACTTCACTATAGTCTATCATGTCCAATTGATATTCTTAAAGTTGCTCTTATATCTGCCACGACAAGTCTCCAATAGTTTTGTTCGCTGGAAGTTGAATGACGGCAAATGAAAACCAACTAATCTATAAGTTTCTGGCTGAAGATTTTATCGATGTAAAACAGCTCACCTCTGAAAATATGCTATAGAAGACTTGTGAAGCTTTTGGATGGTTCTGATAAACATCTACTATAGATTGATATGACCTTTGGCTAATGGTAGTTCATATGTAAATATTTGGTGCAACATCATTTAAACCAGATTGATAGCTCAAATTAGAGAAGCTAGTGATCGTCACCCCAGGATTTTTTAAAATGGAATAGCCCATTTATTTGATTCTAAAAGAGCTGCTTTACTTGTGCGATGGGCAAAAATGACAATATTGTGCACTTTATTTTGGAATGCCCTTATTATAAATGTTTAAGAAGGAGATTGTTAAATAGTATTTACCTCACACGGTTCTTATGTTTTTGCTAATTTACTAGATATAGAAATTAAAGAAAAGTTAAACCACTTATTTTATTTTATCTCTGAGGCTTTGGAGGAAAGATATACATTGGTTTGTAAAGGTATTATTTAATACCTGCGTTTGAGGAGATCCCTAACTCCTTCCCTAAAATAATTTGTATAAATGAATAATGTCTATTTAAATCATTGTTACTATCTACTTTATTCATCAAGTATTTAATATTATTTTATTACGTTGAAGATTAAGCTGTAATGTTTCTTCTTGTAACGTTTGTATTTTTTTTCAGCTTTCAGCAGAGGTCAATCTCTTGCTATAGAAATGTATAGTTTCTTTAGGCAGTAAATAAATAAATATTGAATGAATTTCTCAAGAAATGTTTCAAGCAATTGGGCCAGCCATTTCAAGAGATTTTGAAGCTGATTTCAAAAATATATCAAATACCAACAAATGAAATTAGCCCGTAAATTTTATTGGCAAGATTTAGATAAAAGTTCTTAAACTTATGTTGGTAGTTACATATAAATGTTATAAAAATAATGATTATATAGGATGGATTGCTATTGAATCTATCCTTCAATAGCCTTAAATTCCTCATTTCAACATTGTATGTAAGTTATTACATCCGATAATATTAATATTCGCAGCCCTGTATAGTTTCTAGCTGAAAAACAAATGTAATAAATCTGAACTCTCTCATGAAAAAGAAAGGAGGGAAAAATATCATTATTCCAGAAAAATATCTTGACAAATAATATGCCAAGAATTATCTTAATAGCTAGCGCAAGAAATATAATGCAGAAAAAAGATAAATAAATATTTGAATTTTACTAATATATTCGTTTATTTCTAGTTTAAAAATGAAGTGTACGCTTCTTTTTTTTCAATTATAATGTACATCAATGTAATATTTCAGTTTTATTTTCTCCATAAAAAGACCGACGAATTTTATTAAATTTGGTATACTGAATAAAGTTTGTCGATTACAATTTTGAAAACTGGAGTTAGAGAAACTTGTATTAGTGTTCCACACCAAATTTTATTTTTGTTTTCTAATTAATAAAGTAACTAATTAAAATTAGTATATTTGTAGTTACAAATATGGCCACCAGATAACAGCACCTACTGAGAAATCAATTTTATTTATGGTTATAAAGTTCGTCACTAGATGTCACTACTTCCAAAGATTTTTTGGGCGTCCATTACGCTAACCACTTCCCGTCCTTCGCAAAAACGCATTTTAAACTATTTACATCAGAGGATGGCGCTGTGATCGGGTGGCAAATTTTGGAACTACAATTCTGATTATCTAGAAGCTTATGCTTTCTAGCGGCAGTTATTTGAACTACTACAAATTCTAAATTAAGTAAGTGCTGTAACCTGGCGATGAATTCAGAAACGTTAATTTTATTCGGTTTTAACTATTTTTCTTTTTTTATTTAACTAATATGTAAAATTTGAATTTTTTTGTTTTGGTTTATAAGAATACTGTCCTAATTTTTTTAGTATAAACTTCATCTACAACAATTACATTCTTAGAGCAGTTAGAAAAAAAACTATATATTTGTTCCTTATCTCTGTCTTTTATTAATTATTCAATTATTTATTAAAGGGCTAATTGTGACTCTAAAATTAATTAGGTTATTTTCTCTCTTATTAAGTTACATGTATTTATTATAAATACCGATTTAAAATATTCTTTGAAATAATTGTGAAGGGAGTTCTATCCCGAGACTTAAATTGTCCTACAAATTGCCGTCACAAGCGTTGCTACTGGATTGATAGACAGCTTGCTATCATACAAGGCAATCTTATTTAGGTAAATAGTGTAATCCTCATGTCCTTTATTTATCTGTAATACTTGTCCACTAACCGTTTATTTGCAAATGAATTAACAATAAGGAATGAAGGGTGATTGTTTTATACCAGATTTCTTTTTCCTAAATCGCGGCAGTAGACTAAATAAATTTAGCGATCTCAAATCTAGACTATGAGGGAAAATGCAGTCTTTGTCAACAGAGCATCATTTTGATTAAGAACATAATTTTTTTCTTGTACAACCTTTATTTGAATCTTATTTTTCGCATTATTTGTTTGTCTCAAAAGTTTTATTTTCGTGACTTCATCAGTCATAAGTATCTATGGGTACTTTAGAGAAAAGCATATTGCTAATCAGTTATTTTAGTGATACTTTAGAGAAAAGCATATTGCTATTGTTCCTTCAGAAAAATGTGGCAAATAAAAGTGATAAGAATTTATATGTATAGATAGTATTCAACGTTTAAAGAAAATCGTTGCAGCCAATTTCGAGAAAATCATGAAAAAGTGAAAAAAAAGCATTCAATAAATTCGCACTATCGGATGGATTTTGCCGTCTGTGCAATCCAAAAAGTAAATTCTGGCAAATTGAATTAATTAAATAGTTTTGTTCTTAATTTGTTTGCAAAGTTAAACCTTTGCACTTCTATGGCCAGTTGCAGCGCTCGCTCTAGCGGTTACGTCGCCCAGGACAAAAAGACAATTTGCCGCCCCTTCATGTATATACACTACCGATCAGAAATTTGGGATCAGTAAAAAAATGTAGTTATTTACTAAAATTCTTAAAAAAAAAATATAGTTACATTGTAATAAGAATTTTCCAGTATTTATGCATAATAGACGCGATTTATGCATAATAACTCCCTGACTTAAATGTCACCTTTTAAAATAAATATTCTATTAACATAATATACCTCGAAGGATACTTTATACGCCCGGAGCCCTTCTGCTACTTCAAGGAACGGATAGAAGACCAGCATCTGCGATGGTGGGAAAGAACGCCAGGGCAGAGGCAGGCTAAATTCTTTGTTAAGACATTTACCTACATTCACCAGGATTCTACTGAGCCATAGCCGAAGAGATACAAGAATAATAGTGGGTCTACTAACAGGGCATTGCAGGTGCCTGAATAGGCACATACACCATTTACTTACTAGCAGACAACGCGTTATGCAGTTTCTGCAGGGTCGAGGAGGAAACCCCTTTGTATGTGTGCCGGCCTGGCGAGGACATGGTTTCTTCAACCGGGGGCTAGCAATCCCGAAGCCACGAGCTTCATGACGGAGCCACTTTCAGCTTTGCTAGGCCTGATTGAGAGGGCGAAGCTGAGTAATTCACTTTGATGAAAAAGCCGTTTAGTCGAAATTTATTTTTGGGAATGATTTACACTTTGTAATGAATCGCTTATATTATTGTACATAAATTAAATATAACATTTTTGAATTCCTGACATTTTATTTCATTCATAACAAACCATTAAATTAACAAAAACAAATATAATACATTTTTATTCTATGAGATCCAAACTTTTTACCATGTATATATTTTTTTAAGCAAGTCTATGCATGTTCAAACACAAGCTGAAGCAGCACTCTGTTTGCGTGCTAACGCTATTCTGTTCAGAGAAGTATATGCTTGTTCAACAAGTTCAATCATCATCCTCCCCAAATTCTGCGATAATTTTTCTGTAATAAAGTAAATATTTTTAGCTTTAAGACATAATAATATAAATATGCTGCGAACTATACATTTTTAGCGAACGAAAAAATCGAACAGTGAAATTTGAGTTTAACACAAAAATATTTTTCCCACCCCTACAGCCAAAATTACGCCCCGGATAAATGTCCGGATTGCCCGCCCTTAGAGCGGGCTCTGACCTCATAATCCCTCATCCGAAACAGCAAACAAGAATTTACCCATAAAGCATTAAAAATCTATCTTGACAAATAATGGCAATATTTATAAGGATAATTTTCGTACGGTGCCCTTACACTAACAGTAATAATGATATTATTTAACGATGTTGACAATAATATTTGTGTATTTGTATATGTGTGTAGTGAGCTTGCCGTTAATTAGAACTTCCGATATTTGAATTAATTTCAACAAATGGAACTTTTTACGATTGCTTTTATAGTAGGAGAATCAATCTTCAATAGGAGACACTATTTTCTAATCAAGTGTAAATCAAATGAAAGCAAATCCATAGGGCGAAGAAGCTACTGGAGCCAGAAGGCCTCTGACTTTAGACAGACTCCATTTCTGAATAAAAAGTAAAATGCTAAGTCACATCAATCTCGGTCCGCTTGGATTCCACAAATAGGTTAGTTTTTTTTTTACTCTCTGTTGCTGCCTGCTATGCTACAACATTAATGTCCGTCACTTCCTTTCGATTTATGACGCATATTGGCTCTCTCTAGCCGTTTCACTGTAATTTTATCTGATATGGAAATAAAAACAGTTACCTGCTTAATGGGACCATAATCCTTTAAAACTTGATTACGGTATTTGTGACATGATAGTTTACAATTGAAGTTAAATGGAGGCTACTTTTCAAGAAAAGGCAGATGAACCATTGATTCCAGATAAAGTGAGATTGATCGATTCTTCATTATGGGAATTCTGCATAATAATAATAATAATTATGATGTCCGCATCTAATTTCCCAAGATTTATCTTTTTTATGCCTTTCTGGTAAGAAATACTCAGAATTTATTCAGTATTTAGAAAATTCCTTTTAACATGGCATTAAAATTCCAAATATGCTTTTGTTAAAAAATCATTTGATATGATTTATCCTTCGATAACTATAGTGACAGATTTTCTTCAGAGGCGTGTTTACTCGATATGTGGCACTACTACTCGTCTTTGCAGGAACTTCGTGGACATATCCCTTTAATTTAAAAATTGAAATTAGATAATGACTTTCTTAAAGTATAATAGCTACATATAAAGATAAGCTGCTGAATTTTTTTAATCAGGTTTTATTTTGACCATGAATAAAACAATACAAAAGCAAAATAATGGATACAACTATATAATTAGGATTGTGTGTTTATAATGGTCTGTTACCTAAGGCAGCAGGCAGTATAACAACCAACTTGACCGAACTATATTTTGTATAAGATTGGGTAGCATCCTCGCTTGGTCTTCGAGGATGTAATGGAAGCTGATTGAACGGATTAATAGAGTAAATTTCGTATATAGAAGTGAAAATTGGAAAGAAACAAAGAAAAGTAAGAATAAATCACCTTGCAAATTTGTATATAAAAATATTAAAATACAATTTATTTTGAAAGTCAGTTTGTAGTTATTTATAAAAATAACTTTAAATTGTTGATAATTTAAGTCTTATTAGGTATTACAAAAAAAAAACTGGAATGACTTAAACAGCTTTTTCAGTTCACATTAACAAATTTTCTTGCAAGTTGAAATTTGTAGTAAATGTTTATTTGCCATTAATATTATATACGTGTGTTACTCTGAAATGATAATTTAATTCAGAATGTAACATCGCAGATCTCCCTAAATTCCCAGAGAAACAATGTTTAGAATCCTATCCACATGAGTAGTTAATATCCAAGTATAAAGGAAAACTGATAATATGATAACAAAATTGCTGTGGAGAACTTCCAGTAACAGAAATTTTTATATTTTGTTCACACAGACTAGGGAAAAGGTTAGCCCAGTAGTAGCGTTGGAATCCCACGCAGAGGTCCCGGGTTTTTGTACAGTTTTGCCACTTAGATTTTTATCTTTCTAGGACCCTCTACAGCTCACTGTTTGGTGATGGACAGTATTGACTGCAGCAGTGCACAGAGAAAGCTCCGGGCGCCAAAGACCATAGATGTCGACGTTCATAAATTAAAAAAAAAAAAAATACAGCCCATTCATTAGAACATATTTTTCTTATTCAGAGTCTTCAAATCATGTTTTCATTTTCACTAAGTCAACTTTGAAAATTTGATCAATATATTTCCTCTTGTAGTATTAGGAGAAAGCAACAGTGAAGAAAAATCACTGAAACTACTAATTTGGTTGGCCATAATAATTTATTTTTACCTTAGTGAGAAACCTATTTAGTACGACCGAAGCAGGTGAAACTTTATTGGAAAACATAATATTTATTGACAGGTAGTAAATAATAAAAATGGAATAAATTACTTTTTTATTTATTTACATCATATTATACAAAATAAATAGAAGAAATCGACTTGTCAGTAGTTACAAAATTTATAAAAATAATTAGGAATTTCTTCGCATTTTTGCTTGTTTTCTTTGAAATACAATTCAAAGAACCACTTAAATTTGCCATTTGGGACCCGACTAAATACGATCCTGGATAATATTTTTTTTTCTAGACCACGGGAAAACTGGCTGCTGTGGCTAATCCACAATGATTATTTTTATTTCTTATTAATTTAAAATAACCATTTTCACCCCAATCTTGCCCATAAGAATTTTTCACCAACCAGTAATCAATACCATCTTTTGTAGTACCATATCCAACTATCAGCACACCATGATCCAGCTGTCTTGAATTACATTTTGGGTCATAATAAATTCCTGAAATGATAAGTATATGACAGTTCATGCATTATCATTTCTATTTACATAGAAAAAAAATATATATAAATAAGATATCCCTTCCACTTGGAAGAAGGATTACTTGAAGCATTTAAGAAAATTTGAACTAGAATTCTAGGGACTAAGCTACTGGGTGAATTTTTGAAGGGAGCAAATCAAGGAAAGCATGTAAGAAGAATGGAACATCGAAAGAATTTGGTTATGCACAAAAAAGAGCCCCAATGTATGCAGTGTAATAAGGGTTTACTGTAAACTGCATATTCTTGTAATTGCCTAGCCTTCTGTATTCAACCATAGTATTTCTGTAAAAAACGGCATAACTAAATATCTAAGAGGATTTCGCCAAGGGAAATTAATAGAATTCGAAGCAGCTTCGTTAAGGCCAAAGATTATAGCTTTTTAGGAGCGAAACTATCATTTAACACAAGATCATATAAGAGAAGGATGTGATTGATAGAGAGGAGAGAGTGCTGAATTCGAATGCAAGCCTGATTGAATAACTCTTTAAAGATATGCTCCATACACACTGAAATTTCTTTGATAAAGAGGGAAGTGGAATTTTTACTTAATAGTTTGGTCAGGCATGAGAAAAAATATGCAATAATTTAATTTGTAGGTGAGAAATGAACATATATGCAATACAATTTTCAGTTTAGGCATAATTGCATTGATGCAAGGTTTTTTAGATGATTTTGCCCAATCGACATCCACAAATTCTTTGAAAGAAAATGAAATATTTTAATATTTGTTTGTATAATATTGATAATTTTTTTTTTTTATTAAATTGTATGGCGTCAACTGCTCTGGTCTGGAGCCTTATTGTTATTAATATTATTTATATTACTTTCCTATTTAAGTAGGTAAAATGCTAAAACATAAAACGTAAAAGTTCATTAAAATATACAAATATTTTCTTTTAAAAATGTTCATATTTACAATTAATACAATTATTTCAATTTAAATGATAATGTTTAAATTCTAAATAACTTTTCTTTATTGCATTTCCATAAACATAAATAAAATTAAGTAACAAAAATTAGAATATAGTTGGGTCCCAATGCTTGATAACATCTGAGATTCTAGACATGCATATTTCTTTTATTGGTTCTGACCAGTTTTGGATTCTTATTAATCGTCAGAGTATGGTTCATCAAGTTCGTAAAGAAAGTTCACTTTTAACTTAAGGTTTCTGTCCCACAGTCAGTGATGTTCGAGTAAATCTGTGCTGTATGTGACAGAAACTTTAAGTTAAAGTCAACTCGCTATGCTATATCAAGCAGAGTCACATTCTCTTTTCTGCCTTCAGAAAAATATCTTATGAAACAAGAAACGGAACCTACACGTAAACGAAAGAGAGATCTCGCTCCAAATGACGTATCACAATCTCAGAAACAATTATTGAATATACCGTTCCTAAAAACATCCCAAGTGGAATAAACCCACAACTTCCACAAAATATAATAAGATTGAGACTACCGATATGTAAAAGCATAAGTTTGCGAAATAAAACTTTCAGATGTGAACAATATAAAAAATAATTTTAGTAAGGAATTGGAGCAAAAGAAAATACATTATTTTAGTTTTAATCTATGTGGTCATCGACCGGCGTTCGTCCGTCATCAGGATGTTTTTATCACTCTGTAACCACAAAAAGAAGCAGGCTAAAAAAGCAGCAAAATATCTCTGATGCTTTACAGTTCTACGGAACCAACCACAACAACTGATATGCAAGTACTGGTATAATAAAAATGTTCCCCTATTAGTGGACAGCTTTCAAAAAATATCGAAAATTCGAGGCATTGTCCACTCGGTAATAAAGTACCTCTTTATTCCTTTCATCTTCGAAGCTTGGTTAGGAACGTAAATATCACTTTCACTGAAGACTTATCTGAGGTGCCATCATCCTTTAGAAATGCTCTTTTTAATACTTCATAAAAGACGATGGCCAGATACCTGCTACATATTTACTCACGATTCAAATACAGGAGCAACGTGGGATGTGCTATATACGACACAAAAAACAACGTTTCCAATTAGCTTCCTTGCCACAGAATGGATCAGTGTTTCCGGCAGAATTAACAAACCTGAACCTGGCAATACATTAGAACTTTTCAGCATGGAAATTTTTAATAATGTGCAATAGAAAAAGCTCGCTGATAAAAAAAGCCAGTTCTCTAACGCCTTCCCTCCTAATCATGTTCCTAGAAATATTGGAACTTCTTGAGCTTCTAATATCAGAAAGAAAGCTTAAGTTAAGCTTTATGAGGATAAGAGGGCACATTGGTCTAAGACATAACCAAATCGTAGACGGCTTGTCCAAAGAAGCTGCCAACTTGGGGGAAATGATCTACTAAAACTCCCTTCAACGGACATCGAACACCTAATAAGGCGCCACATCTTCAATATGTGGCACTAGAATACAGTAATTCAGATAAGATACAGCCTTCTACAAGAAATATGTGCCTATAGTCGAAAAAACTCCATGATTTAAGGGCTAGACGATGGTCGCACTGCACAAACCCCCTCCTCCCCATCAAAAAGGCTACAAATGTAGCGGCAACAACAATTAGACTGAAATCCGGTACAGCGCCTTGCGTGCCTATGCACGACGGGAGCAATGAGGACGTGTCCTACAGCAGGGATTGAGGTTATACTCAATCTCACACCGCTCCACCTAGTGTTGGAGCGAGTGGCGAAGGGAGCCCTCCTCAGAATCTCTAGGGAGGGTATGGGGGGATGTGGGCTAGGTTTTGGGAGGCGAATGCTTCCTTTTGTTGGCTCCCTCCCCTGGGGCTTTCCTGGAGACAGTATGACTAAGAAATATAGCTTCGTTAGAAATTTTTCTACGTAGCTAAGTACGAAAGGAGAGTGGTGCGATGGATCCGCCCCGGACAGCATTAGCAAGCATGCCATTAAGTGGTATACAGATGGGTCTAAGACCCTCGAAGGAACCGGGGCAGGAATGTTTGGGCCTAGAATCAAACACTCAGAACCCATGGGTAGGTTTCCTAGCATCTTCCAGGCGAAAATCCACGCTATTGGAAGGTGCGTTCAGTTGAACCTTGATCGAGGATATCGGAATCAGGAGATAGTTATCCTATCCGACAGCCAGGCGTCCATTAAAGCACTGAGCTCTTATGTAATCAGTTCTAAAATGGTATGGAATGCCTAGGCAAGCTTAATGACCTAGGCAGGAGTAATAAGGTTACCCTACATTGGGTGCCGGGACATGTCGGCGTGGAAGGTAATGAGGCAGCCGACGCCCTGGCAAAAGAAGGCGCTGTATCTCCTCTTATTGGGCCAGAGCCCTTTTGTGGAGTCAGTGACCAAGTATTTCTAGAGGAAATTAAGAAGGAGGAGGTGGCTGAAAGAGCTCGTCTCTGGAACACCATCCCAGGACTGAGGCAGGCCAAGGTCTGTCTGGGTGGCTATAACCAGGAAAGGTCGAAAGCCATCATCAGTCTGAGTAAGAATAGGGATTCCTTACGTGGCATTGCAGACTCAGGGGGCACCTGAGGAAGCTTGTCCTAGTAGATGACGGCACATGCAGATTCTGTGGAGAAACGGAGGAAACTCCGATACATCGCCTCACGGACTGTGATGCCGTCATTCAAAGAAGATTCAGTAGTCTGGGTGTTGTTACCAGATAGGGGAGGAAGAAATACCTACCCTAGAACCTTCCAGGATCCTGAGATTCCTCAGGGAGCTAAACCTGGAGAGGGTGCTATAGATGAGCTAGCTCATCTTAGGCACCAGAGGGGGGTACAATAGATCAAAAATGGTCGCGGTACAGAACCCTCAAAAAAAAAAAAAATAGACTGAAATCCAATCATGCAGTTTGCGATTCTTATCTATATAAAATTAATCAGAGAACCTCTCCATTATGCGAAAAATGCCATGACGAGCGAGACAACCTCAAACATATAGTAATGGAGTGTCAATCCATTTCGCACAAAAGGAACAGATTATTCAAACAGCTTTAGAAATACTTGCAAGCTTCTTTTCAATATGAGGAAATTATATTATCTAACAATATAAAAATCATGAAACAACCATATGAATTCTTGATCTAAAATGTGAACTTGGGTTCGACTAAAAGGTATCGTGAGAATAGGCCTTCTGCATCGCATCACCAGCCCTGGCTATATGGTAAAAGACTATGCATAAACAAAAACTATTAAGTCAAAAGAAAGTAATAATGTGATAACGATGGCTATTAGCAAAAAAAAAAGTTACTGGTGTTTAAGCAGAGGGCAGTGTGGGGAAAAAATCAAAATCTGAATCCAAAAAAGAAGCAATATATAATTCAACAGTTATATTAATTCTGCAATTAAAAAAATATATTCCTATTACTTCTTTTTCTTCAACACTTATTTAAGTCAAAAAAAGAATTCAATATTGAAATGAAATAAAGAAATTAATTAATGAAATAAAAGTAATTAATTAATGAAAAAATTTCTTTAAAAAAAAGTATGAAAAAGAATACAATATGTCTGTGAACACCAATTAAGAATTTAAATTAAAACAAGAATCACCTTTTCAATATAATATATAAGGAAATTATAATAAAATTATAACAAACACTCCTTAGTTAAATACTGTAAAATTAATTAAACCTGTTCAATACGAAATGATAAAAGAAAAGGGAAACACAAAATTATAAACCCTCATAATGAAGGAAATAAATCTTACCCCATGCCTGGTTTTATTTGTTGTAATTGTGATTATAATTCTAAATTTAAAATAATAATTATGAATTCGCAAAAGGAATCTTTAAGGAAAAAAAATTAAATTTCTATTTACCTTCCAAAATAATGTTAATTTTTACTATAACTAGCTAGTTGAACTAACTCGCCCCCCCCCCCCAATTCTATTAATAAAGTTTAAGAAAATAAAATACGTAATTTAACAATAAAATTAAAAACAATGCGGAAAAAATCATTACTTACGATGTCTGTCATAGGCAAAAAAGCCACTCTACATGAATATCTACTGTGAATGAAAATTACCTTCTGAGTAAAACTGAAATGATGTTAGACTGGAATCCATAGCAGCAGCTATAGGTCCAACAGTAGCTACAGCTTCCAAGAGTTGTGTTTCGTTGCCTTCTTGAATTGTAATATAGTCCCTTACATATGCATCATCATTACGCTTTTTATATTTACATTTTCCATCCTAAAGCAATGTTTATTACTAAAAGATAGCAGATTTAGAGTAATCGTTTATTAGCTTTATACCTACTCTTGCTTCATATGGATATGATCCTTCAGTGTTGATGCCACCATTATCTATGATATACTGGTAGGCAGCCTGCATAAATCCTCCACTACACCCTTTGTTTCCATAATCACCTGAACAATCAATCAAATTTTGTTCGCTCAGAGGAACAAGCTTTCCTGTTTTAATGAACATTTGACTTTCTAAAGACCCTACCTAATTTTAAAAAAATAACATAAGATTTCAACGTTTTAGATATGTCAAAGGAAAAATTAAAATAAAAATATATCGTGCATTTTTTTACTTCCTTAGAACTTTCTTCTCTGGGCTTCAAAAATAAACTTAGAAGTTATTTTTTTTTAAAATCTGATTTGAAACATTCACACGAATCACTCTTACTCCACTAATTACAAGTAAAATATAAAACAATTCTGTAAAATTGCTGTTTACAAATGTTTAGATGGGCTTGCTACAAAAAAGGTAGTGGGGGGTTATACCTGAGTGAAAACGTTTTAAGATTTCTATCTCAAGACCACGTAGCGGCAATTTTATTTAAACATAACTGAGAGGCCCCAAAACTCACCAAAAATTAATTTATAATTACCAAATAAAACTGATACATTTTTTATTTGTGCAGCAAGCATTTCAAGTACGAGAAAATTCTCGTATAAAGAAAATCATTGAAATTGTTTTCAAGAAAATTCCAAAAAAAAACTGTCAAATCGCACGTCGGCTTAATTTTCCATTGAAAACCTAATTTCAAAAATTTGATACGATCGTAATATTTCTCTAGGGGTCAGAGAAAGTAAAAAGTTTATAATTTTTTACAAAAGAAATATTTTGGTTGAGAATGAAGGATCTATATATATAAGTAGATACATCAAATACAAAATAAAAAAAACCTTATTTGTTCCATTGTTAACTTCAAGGAAATCTAGATTGATGGATATTATACACATTAAAATAACAGAGCACATTATAAAATTTAGTGCGGTAAAATATGTCATTTTTTACTTCCTTCTACTGCTGTAAGAGGGAAGTATTGCCATCGTGTAAAATTTTCGATATCGAGTTTTCACAGAAATATAATATGTTTAGACGTACAGTCCAAAAAAGTGATTTTTAAACTGGTCTGCATGTATTGTCAAATTAACTGAAAAATAGAAAATTACCGTTTAGCAGGAAGTTCTATTTAGTTTAAGTTCTATCAGTTGACCCGACAATAAACAATTATACAATAATTTTTGATCAAAATCGGTCAACCGGAAGTACACCTTTACTGAATGGATATTTTCGATTTTCTCGTAAAAAGCTCTATGATTTTCTTTATAACTGGTATATAATACTACATACATGTAGCTCTATGATTCTATTTGAATCTTTTCCCGAGAACATATGTTTAAATGGGTCTTTGAAGAGGGGTAACTGTTTCATATCAGATTTTTATTTTTATTTCAAGAACAGCATTTTCAGACTTCAGGTGGACAATCAATGTTTTTTAATAATCAATTTTATCATTAATATTATTACCGTACTAAAAGCCCAGCAAGATCCACATTGGCCTTGATCTTTAACGGGTGTAACGGCTCCTTTTGATCTCCAGTCTACGCTAGAGGCTATAATAACATTAGAAGCACGTCTAAATACTAGTGGATCCTGGTAGAAACCTTTCAATGTATTTATAACTTTTCTGTATCCATTCCTTTTATTAACAAATTCAGCTGATGGCTGTAGAATAACATAAATAAGTGGTTAAAAAAAAAAAAAAATTGTATCTTGAACACAAGAAAAATAAAGAACTGAAACAGACCTCAGCATTCATTAAACTGATTGTACTTACAAATAATTTCATACATTTTATTAAGTCAATAAAAATTAAATAGAAAAAATTTTATTATTTTTTTTTTCAGTCGCTTTGTTTGAAGTTAGAAGTTCAAAATTGTTGTTTCTATAAATAAATAAAATACAAAATCTAATGTGGATCGCACATACCACTGCATTTCTCATCTTCTAATTAAATTCAATTTCATTTAATTTTAAATGAAATGTTTAAAAGAAGGATGTTTAATATTTCTTAATTTATTAGGTAGAGGAATCGTACATATTTAATTTTTTAGCCACGTTAAGCCTTTTAGCAACCAAATTAATTCTCCATTCAATCAAATTAAATATTATTTTTCAATGAAATTGATTTTTTTAAAAACTCTTGGTCAAATTAAACTTTTTGCCATTAAAATAACTTCGTTTTCAAATTTAATTCAAATTAAATCTTTATTCTCTTCCTAGGAGCCCCTACAGCTCACTGTCCGGTGATGGACAGTGTTGTCTGTAGCGAGAGAACACTGTCCGGAGGCTGGCAGTGCACTGAGAAGGCTCCGGGCGCAAATGACCACAGATGTTGAGACGCCTTAAATTAAATTAAAAAAAAAAAAAAAATCTTTATTCAAAAAAACTTTCAACTTCAAACATAACTTGAATAAATAAGGCTTATAAAACAGATTTTAAGTGATAACCTGGTTCATAGAATTTTTGAAAGTGGTTCGGGATACACACTTTGCATTCGGCTAGCCGAAGATAGCTATCATGAAGGCATCCAGATGATAGGTCTAAAGGCCGAAACAGACAGGACGTCACAAAATGAAGTGACTAATATAGAAAAAAATATCTCGATTTTTCCCATATCTATTCGAAAAAGGACCCTACCACAATTCAAAATTCTAACTTCTCAACTGTATTCTCTTCTCCAAAAATATTTCTGCCTAATCATAAATACACTTTCAAAAACTTGTACAAGAAATAATTTGTTTTTCTTCAAATCCAGACTGAATCTTGCTATTAATTGCAGCAATTTGAAAAATATTAATCTGGCTGAAAATGCTACCATTTGAAATGGCATTCCTAAAGTCCGACATCGTCAATCAATTTTCTCTGAATACATGATATGATAGACTAAAGATTGTGTTTCAACTTAAAAACACATTATTAGAACTAGTTCGAACAAATGTCTGGTCAGTTGCAAAAAATCCGTACATAATATTTCCCGTAAATTAATTTGATACCAAAATAATATTTGGAGATCACCATTTGTGATTTCCAAACATACTAAGCAATTGTATAACTTCGGTGTTTATCCTAGATCAATGTCATTTTTAAATTTGATGCATTTCTAGTACTGAATTTGAAATCGGAGGTCAATCTCACAACAAATCTGAATGGTTCTATATAACAGTGTGGGTTTCGTCGTGAAGTATGCCATATTCGTGAAGTATGAGTGAACGGAGATACAATAGCCCATCTGACTTCTAAGGACTAGAATAGATTTATGTTCGGATTTTCTCACTTTTTAATTCTGCTGGCCATCAAACCAATCTCTGAAACATTTTCTGCATCCTTGGAGAACTTTCTCAAAACATATATTTCCGATAAAACTTCACGTTCCCAAAATCTGATGGGACGCGTTATAGTTTCTTACAGCGATAAGAAGAAGTAATAAAGTAAATTGATTTCATTTTCCAATAATATTCCTCTTCCCACTAAAGATAAATTACTTTAGTCATTTTCTTTATTAAATTATATAGATCGGCAAATTAGTTGTGCAAAACTCCTCAGTAATGCAATAGAACTAAATGGCTGTTTAGTTCCGCCAATTGCCAAAGCTGTGTGGTAACTGACGTTTGACTCCACCCACGGGTTAAACAACTAAGTTGCAGAGCTATACATTTCAAGCCGAATTGCCAATTTAATTTACAAACTAAAACTTAGAACTATTTTGAAAACTTTAGATTTAGAATATATTTAGTATATATATATAAATGATCATTTATAATTTCTCTTTTACTATTTCTGATAGTGTATTAACTTTCTAATTTTTAGAAGCCATGCTTCCTTAACAAGATTTATTTAATTTAAGTAAACCTTTAAACAGTTTCCGTAGATCTTTAACAGCACTGTAGAACAGTACTGTAAAAGATTATAGTAGATCTAATGGGATTTTGATTAGACAAAAATTCCAGTCCGCAAAGCATACTAGCATTACCTATCACTGATCGATCATATCCCACTTCTTCAAAGCATTTTCAACATTTTTAATGAACAATATTAATGCAATTACCTGAAAAAACGTTTATAAATAACAGGAAATTACTAGCTTAAGAGGTATTATTCATTAAATAGACAGTTTTCCGCGCGCATAGGGAGCTGCATCCAACTTTCGATAGAACGGCTTGTAATGTTTTATGCAATTGTAATAAGAAATTAATAACAAACTCACTAACCAAATGACATTCATCTCGGCCGAATTTAAAGTAAATACTAATTGGAATGATAATAACTAAAATGTAAGCACACTTACAATTTCTCCAAATGAATTTAATTTCATTTTAAACAATGCTCGGCCATCTTTATATAGTTCGTTATGATATTCCACATTTAACATATTTTCAATTAAAGCTTTAAGTTTTCTCAATTTTTCACTTTCATGACTACCAGTTTTATATTGCTTCTAAAAAAAAAGTCCCTATATTAAGTGTTCAATTTTATATAAATTACTAAATTATTAAAAAATGAAACGAACAACTTACATTGACTTCTTCTTCTTCTCTCAAGTTATAGTAATAATCATTTACTTCAGCTAAATGCATTAAAACGAGAGTTATAAGAACTAATAACAAGAATGAAACCAATTTATTCATAACTTTAAAGTGTCCGCAAATAAAACGATTGGCCAAGGGAGAGAAAAGTAACGTTAACGAGTAGGTGCAAATAATATTTGTTCCTATATAAATTCTCAAGGAAAACAATAAATGTTTTGAATGTAAACATTTCCTAATTTGTATGTTATATTGAAATTGCAATATTTAAAAATGCTGAGTACTAAAAATTGAATAAATGTTAATACTCTTGAAGCTGTTATATGTGACGAAGAATTGGGAAATGGAAATAATGCTACTTTAGGCATCTCAAACATGACCTTAAAGAAAAAACACCATTACTAATTAAAAACAAATTTATTTATGTATGAAAGTATAAAGTTGAAGCATATAAACTGCTATCATTCAATAGGAAAAAGTCTTTCCATTCTTTGTCATTAAGAAAAAAAAAATGAAAGAATAATTGTATAAAAACATTATTTACATAAGATAATATCAGAATTCTTTTCTCATCTTAAGATCTTTTGATTTTGTGATACAATTAATATTTACAAATAAATTAATTATACTAAAGGATAGCTAGCGGATGAAGCAATACCACAATTATTATGCCTATTTCTTGCCATTTTTATGTAACCATCTTCACCCCACTCGCGTCCCCATGAATTCTTAACTAGCCAGTATTCTTCTCCATCTTCAGTTTCACCATAGCCAACGACTAGTACTCCATGATCTAATTCTTCACGGCTACATTCATGTTCATAATAGACACCTAAAAATAATTATAAATAATTTTAGTTCACTTTTCTGCATTTAAAGAATCCGTTTTTAACTTCTAGATCTCTTAAGAATAAAAATAAATTAATAGAAAGTAATATAGGTTAGGCGGAATAGCATCTTTGAGAAGGAACAGAATTCTACTCTAGATGCAAAACAAAAAACTGAATGACTCACGATTAAGTGTTACTGCTTAACTGAAGTTACAATTGAAAATTTTTATTTGAATCCGACATCTTTAGGCTTTTATAATGCCAGGTAATTAACATGACTATTCAATGATGCTTTGGAGAAAAGCCCTTCTTGCGAGCCATGTTCTGGGCATTTTGCCTATTTATTTCTTACTTTCATACTCATTCCTTCAAAGCTGAGCTGAACCGTGAAGACATCGCCATTTTTTTATCAGAAGAGAAAACGAATCAATTTCACCCATCCTTTTCTGCACATGGTATCTTGATCCATGATCATATATTGGTGAGACACATATTCCTTACTAAATTCTTATTTCTGCCTAGCCCATTCCATCTAAGCATAACACTTGTGGGAAAGCTTAAGAGACCACTCTTAAGCCACTGGGCTACCGAGAAGCAATACAAAGATTAAGCCCCCCAAACAACTTTTCTGACGAAAGCGGTAAAACTGAAAGATAAGTTTGAGCGTGACTGGCCACAGAGAGAAAACTTTTCAACTCGCAAGTTAACTGAATTACAAACTTGCCTGCCAAAAGATTACCTTTCAACTGGATTAAAAACAAGCGAATCTGAGACAACTGAGTATCAGTCAGAACTGCCACAAACGAAGTAATTGAGAACAAATAACCAAAAGACGAGTGAACTTATATCCACAGTAATAGCTTAACAGCAGACTAAGTGGTAGGTCTGGTACTGGCTACGCTTGCCCGGGCCACTTTGAAGGCAACGTCCCCCTAAGCCGTGGCTCAAATAACTTTGTTGCTGAAATCAGTGAATCGGTAAAAAAAAGGTAGCAGCCCTGAAAACTTCATTAAATAAATGGTTTTCTTTGGGGATTCTCAAGCAGCGATTCAGTCACTATGCTCTATTAACGGCCTCAAGGAATGAGCTCCTGAGAAACATGCACAGGAAAGTTGATGATCTCAAGCCTGGCTGGGAGCGCTCCCGTATGCACATATACCAGCAGGTATCCAGTAACTGTGGTCTTCTCACACCGGCATAAAGGCCCTTACTGGTGGCGTTAAACAATCTGTCCGTGCACCTTTCCTTTCATTTATTTCATCATCTATATAACTGGATTCGTTAAGATGCGTACTCAACAAGAGACCTTGGCGAATACCTTTTATGGTTGCATTTTCTTCCATGATGTTATTGGCGATTCTGACGACCTTTCTTGTATATTTTACATATACTTTCTATAGCAACAAACTGCAAAGTCTTTGAATGATAAAATACAAATACACCAATAATTGCTAGAATTCGTAACTCAGCAAAAACGTTTAGATATATAATGGAACATTAATTATTTTTAAAAGTTATTAGGAGATGAAAATAATTCAAAATTAAAATGAAAAATCTGATGATTTTTTTGTTGTTTAATTTTGCTTATGGTTCTTTCAAATATATTCACAATCTTGCAGTCTACGTCCTTGATTTAAATAAGTTCTTAAATAATAGAAAACTCATTAAAATTTTATTTGTATTACTTCTTTAAGATAATAAATGAGATATTTTCAGACGTTAAGATTTATAATTCCAGTTAATAATAATAATAATAATAATACTAATAATAATAATACTAATAATAATAATAATAATAATAATAATACTAATAATAATAATAATAATAATAATAATAAGTGATTACCTTTGGGCAATAAAATGGGTTGGTTTATTAGCAAGAAAAAATTTGAAACAACTTTAATAATTTTGTGCTAAAACAGATACTAGGATGTAATTATTTAGAAAAACAATATTAAAAAATGTAAATTCAACAAAGGAAGATTTATGTTCATAAAATAAAGAGGTATCGGACAAAGATTTTATTACTAAATTTCTGAGAAAAATGATTCACTCATTATGTGTTGTGACTCACGCACCATGAGTTTATTATTGATTCAAGCGATAAAATTGTTGAACACTTACACATTCACAATAAGGTAATTTGAAAGAAAGTCAAATTATTGCTAATAATAAAAGCAAAAAGATATCTTCTTTTTTTTTTATCAATAGTTAGAATAATTTAAAAAACAAAAATTAAAAGTAAATCTGGCAACATAATCACATTACACGAAAAAAAAAACATTTCTGTCAATCTGTTTAGAGTTATTCTGATAATACTCACTAAAATCTGGAAATTAAGCAATACGTTATAAAGAATTGATTTGTTTATTCAGAAAACAAACTAATCAAAGACGACTGGATAAATCTCAAACAATTAATATCAAATGTAGCACTTATTCAGAAGAACAGAAGTGGTGATAAAGAGATTTTAACTATTTATTTATTTTTCACTTACCTTCTGAATACAATTGAAATGAATCATGACTTGCATCAATAGCAACCGACACTGGTCCAATAGTAGCTACAGCTGCTTTTAATTTATCTTCTCTTCCTTCAGGAATATCCACAAAACCTGTATCTGTAGCACCTGAAGAACTAGCTCTATATCTGCATCTTTCATCCTAATTTTTCAGTAAAGCAGAAAAGTAGAATTATTAATTATCATGAAAATAACATTTCTGTAGTTATCAAGGTATTTAATCAAAACGTACTCTACTCTATATATATTTATATATAAAAAATATATATACGTAAACTAACATCAGCTTCATAGGGGTATGATTTTTCTGTATCAATTCCATGGTTATCCTCAACATATTGAAAAGCATTATCCATTAAACCACCATTACAACCATTGTTGCCGTATTTATGAGAACAATCGATAAGATTCTGTTCACTAAGAGATACTAATTTTCCAGTTTTACGAAAGTGCTGCCCTTCCAATGCTCCGGTCTGAAAAAAATAAACGACTATTCTTTATGCTTTGCATTATTAAAAGTACATTTTATGAATTGCAAACCACTTACAGTACTAAATGCCCAACATGATCCACAGCTGCCTTGGTTTTTAACTGCAGTTACAGCTCCTTTTTCTCTCCAATCAACTTCTTTTGGCAAATCTACATGAGCTGGTTCAATAAACGTAGATCCTACTGCCTTAATACCATTTACTGGTGTTAATGACTTATTGAAACCATTGTACTTGGCAAATTCATGAGGTAACTAAAAAAAAAGGTCAGGACAATCACTAACAAATATCTAGATTAATTTAATTTTTAAAGCTAAGATTTTCCAATTATAATGACACTAACCATATCAGCTAAATGATTCAATCCTAATTTAAATTTAACCAACCCCTGTGAGTAACGAGCATTATGTTTTGCTACTTTCCTTTTATTTTCCATAAAAATTTTCATCCTGAATTTCTCCTCTATTTCATTGGGATATTTCTTTTTATGCTGGAGCTGCAATCGTTATAAAATTATAGGCAAAAAGTAAATTTTGGAATATGTTCACATATAAAAATAAATAAAAACACAATAAAAACAAACCTTGAACAATGTCCATTCTTCCTGTACAAGGTCGAAAAAAGATATTGCCTGGCTAAAGGCCACAAACGAAGCAAGAAATACTATAAATTTCATTTTTTCCTATAAAATAAATAAGTAATATGTTTACAATATTAAGGAAATCCGTTTAATTTTGCTGCTTAAAAGAAGTTTAGATTAATAAATTGTTAAACACGTTCTGAATGATAAAGCAACTTTTAGCTCTTTTAATAACTGCTTTAAAAAAACTCTTCATGAAAACAATATGAAGGAAATAATTAATTCCACTAAAAGATAGTAAATATTTGTATCCAATTACTTACGAAATTAAAAAGTAATGAAGCTATGCACAGCAGAATAAAAAATTAAAATCAAATAAATAGTAAAGTATTTACTCTCTTGTATATTTACTTTCCAGTCACACTAACGAACTAACTAGTAACTATATATAAACAGTGAAAGCCAGAATCAGCTGCCTTTAATCCCCTCTCTGAAATGTAGTGCGCAGACTTGCATGTTACACTGTTCACTGAATAGTTTTTATGTCCAAATTAATTACGCAGTATTATTTCTAAAATCTATTGTCATTGAATCAAATAGTGATAGTTTTAGACAAATATTTGATTAAAAATAGTTATCAAATTTGTAAACATGGTAGCATTAGGAAATGCACTATATATTTTTACTAAAATTTTAATAAGGTTGACAGGTTGAAGGTTGATTTTATTGTTTATATTTCTTTCTTATTTTCCTTCAATGGACAAATAATTTAATAGCTACAACTTGCTAATTTGATAGAAATTTTAAAATGTTCATTTCATTAGCAAAATATAATTTCTGTTAAAACTGACAAGTAAGCTTGTGCAGTCTAGTCCTTAAATTTCGAGTGGATTAACTTTTTGTCAATTCTATCAAAAGAATCAGAATATATTGAAAATAGATGCAGATCTGTAGGCATCTACAAATCGAAATTCACTGCGTCGTAAATAAAAGATTTCTTAGCTCCCAGGGCATGTATAATTTCTATTGTGTATGGTCGGCTGCAATCTTTAATGCTATCAAACAGTTAATTTTATGTCCCGCCAAAATAGTTAGAGCTGGCCAATGACCCCTTGACCTGAGAAAATTTTCAATAACGTCTCTTTACTAATGGGAGCGAATGCTCAGTGATTTAACCCAATTAGGTAGTCGATAGTTTTCCTTTTTATACAAATAAATTTATATATTTACAACTACACAAAATGTCTAATAAGAGAATCTGATATAATAAAGGACGGGATTGGCTCTGTGCTACCACACTCAGGACTTGGAAAGCACGATTCTCGGGTTCGAGTCTAGCACTGCTGCCCGTAGATTTTCTCGTCCAAGGAGCCTCTATAGTTCAGTCTGTTGACGGCGAGTATTATCTGCAACGATAGAACACTCCCCGGAGGCCCGAGTGCGGTGAGAAGCCTTCAGGCGCCAATGGATCTAGATATTGACGCACTTAAATTAAAATATATGTATATATTAGTTACTTAGTAGTTATTTTTGAAAGTAAACTCCAATAGGATAGATACTGTGGTTTATAGTTAATGGTACTGGTGTACCTAGAGGTTAGGTGGGAAACAAAGGGGCGCTGGCTATGGAGGCTGTTGTGGTTCTGTCTCGCAATCTCTGTCTTATTAGTAATGTGTGCCTATATGAAATTGTATAAAATAAAGTTGCGATAAAACTGAGTTATTTTGGACAAACATGGCTGAGACCTCTACTATTTACCCCTTTCTACAGCTAAACATTTTTCTATGCATATTGTAATTAAGTATACCATAAATAATAATGATTAGTTAATATAGTGATAGTTATCATAGTGAGTAAAAAATTATTCACACATTCCTGGGTTCCTGCGGATTATTTTTCCGGATTCTCATATTTATTGCTAACCAAGCTTACAAGTGACATTGTTTACTTTTCTTATATTTCTTATAAGGAACATGCCATAGTAAGCTCTCATTAGTTCTGATTCTCTTATACCTTACATAAGAAATATGAACGTGAAAAATCAGAAAATTGTATTAAGTGATTTTACTGCTGATCAAGAATTGAAGTCTGAAGGAACTGTGTCAGCCATACTTGTCCAGAATAACTCAGTCTTACTAAAGTTTCTTATTTGTGCAAAATGCAATAAAAACTATTATAAATATTGGCGACCAGGTGAACATTGGGTTATGTATATTTTTTTTAAGCCACATTAAGTTCTTCACTGTTATGTTAGTAAACATTTTTTTCTAGTCTTATGCTGTCATGGAAGCCCAACTGTTTTAACAATTACTTTCAACTTTAACTGAAATTATTGCAACAAATCAGCAACTTTTGTTGGAAAAATTATTTTCTCAAACAACATCTGTTTCAAGTACGACAACTGATTCTTTTCAAATGTTACCCATTCGACAATTAAGATACAAACAAAACAAAAAATTGAAGGTTATACCGAACGTTTTGAAACCCATCTTACCTTCAAAAATGTCACGTGGTGGAAAAAAAGCACAATGCATCTATACGTTGGATTTATTTTTTATTTTTAGAATTAAGTAAATATCTTAAGGATCAAAAATGTGATGATCTCATTCATAGTTGTTCGCGAATGCTGACGCATTTTAGACCCCGATTTTAGTATAGGGTTTAGATTTTAAACCCCGTAGATAATTAAAGAATCCGCTGGCTCTTGGATCATAGAGAACAAAACCCATTAGAAACTTTATATGCGGGAAGCGGAGAACTCCCGTTACAAACTAGAAGAAATATTTTTATTTGTAATTATGCGGCAAAGTTGTAACCACTCCAAAATCATATGACCTACAGAAATGTCTTATTCACCCGAGTTCGCAGAATTGCACAGAACCTATGCTAACAAAACCTTTCGGCATACGTATGCTATTGAATCCAAAACAATAGTGATTATACTTTCTGCAGTAAGCACCGAAACTAAGAAAGATGCTAAATAAGAAATAAAACGATGTAACAAATATGTAATTCTTTCTCACATCTTCACAACTATTTATACATTAAAGCCTTGTTAAAGACAGGAAACTCTGTCGAAACGTTGGCAAAATTGAATGTTTCTTTCTTGACCATCCTTACCAAATTTCTTCAAAACATACTTAATAAGGTTACAGTAGATTTTATCCTTAGTAAATATCTAAAAAGTAATATGTCCAATGAAACAAGTTTCTAGAAAGGATGGTTCTCTCTGGAAACAATGACTGGAGTGGTGGGATCTGGCTGGGCGGGGAATCTGACAGGCTCCATAGCTGTTCATTGAATTTCCTGCGTTTTAACGTGGAATTATTCGCATGTATAAGCTTTCAACATGTAGTGGATTATGAAGGGAGAAGCTTTACAACCTCAGATTCTTAAAATGCTTTAGATTCAATATGTAAATTTCATAAACAATATATTGATCTAGTCCATAAATATCTATCTTATTTATTCCATCATTTATTCATTTAGTAAGTCCATAATTACATCTTTGTGCCCAGAGTTATAAAAACGTTGTCTTTCTTTGCCCTACCGGTAAATTGGGATCAAATACAATGAAGCCGCTAAAAAAGCAGCGTTAATAGACACCCACAATGGATATGTATTGGCGCATACTTGGAAGAACGTGTAGCGTAATAAGGTGTTATAATAGTGGAAGTAGATCTGGAAAGCACTCCCATTAAGAAATGTTAAGGCATTACCAATGAAATGGATAACATCGTCTAGAAGACGTGGATAACGCCGCAAAGAAGTCGTTTGGGCAAGACTTAAAAATTGGCCACAATATTAACCCACGGTTACATTTTTAGAGTGGAACGACTTCCTACTTGTGAGTCTTGCAATGTCCAGTTCACAGTCTAACATATTCTGTCGAAATATGCATCCGCTCTAGATAATGTACATAACGACAATAGTATGAAAGAAATACTTGAGGATAACGAAGAAAATGTAAGGGGAACATCCAGTATCTTAAAGATATAAATATGTTCATCACAATAATATGGCATTAAATGAAATTCGTATAGGAATGCTTATGTAAATAGTTGTTATATAGTAGTTGTTTGTGTGGATTACTTTGATAAATGTTATTACAATGTGGTTTGAATGAAATGACAGGATATACATTGGTATATTTCACACTTGAGGTTTCCTGAGTCGAAAAAAATGTTTTAGCGAAGATCTGTTTATGAGCGTGTGCGACCAAAATATCTTAAAAACGAAGTGATTCCACATCAGTTTGTTTTTTAATCTTAGGAATAGGCACTAAACATGAGCGAGGATGAGGGTTTACAGAACCCCACCTCAGTTTTTTTAATTAAGAATATAGAGATAAATGCAAGATTGTTCAATTCTAGTACAGTCATGATATGTACTATTAGTTAATAAGGATGAATATCAACCCAAAAGAACTTAGATTAATGCAACTTTTTACAAAAACTAAATTTGTTGTAGAATTGTTTTTTGGTTAAGAAGAATAGGATTTTAAATTAAATTAAAGTTTAGTTTTCTGCCTAAAAGCAGAATGAGAATATGATGCAGCCTTCAGACCTCTTAGCACAAACTTTATTCCAGTAAAGAATGTTTGAGCATTATTTAATAAAGGCATCCAAGGGCATCTAGCTTTCTACAAGAATTTATAGGAACTAGGTCGAACAGCAGTGAAAATGTAGAACATAATTCTTAAAGAATAGTGTACTAGGCGTCCTTTTTTGGGGGGTATTGCTGATTCGCCTCCGAGCAAGAGTCCAACAAGACTTCACATATCAACGCTCAGGTGCCTCCCGGGTCGTGCTAAAGGATCAGCAAATTGTCACAAAGCAGCCCAAGCTTAAGATTGTGACAAAATGCCAGGGCCATTACGCAATATGCCCTATACCAACGGCCTTTTTGAAGGCCAATCTCGCTCCAATGAACTGCGTATTGCCTTTTGGAACGCAGATGGACTGACTCAAATCCTATATACGGATTTAAAGAAAATTCTTACCGAACATGACATTGAAATCTTTGCAATTGCTGAAGCAAATGCTGCATCGGATAATGTTGAAAAATTTTCATTTCCAGGTTATCAGCTGTACTCCCTCGAGCGATCACGACTGCACTCTAGTGGAATGATCATAGGTGCAAAGCTCAACTTGACAGTAAAGCATGACGTCATGAAGAGAATGACTCCAAATGACCGACTCGAAGTAGCGAGGCTCGAGGTATGGAAGAAGAAGGCGCACAAGAAAATATACTTTGCCTACAATCCTCCAAGGAACAAACCGGATCTTGCATGGCTTGAGGCTCTCTGGGACTCAAATTCAATCATGATAGGAGACCTCAATGCACACTCAAATAGGTGGGGTTACAGAGAAGCAGACGCAACGGGAAGGATCTTAGAGTCCTTCATTGATTCAAACCTAGTCGATTATGTGGAAAATGCTGAGGTTGAACCAACCTTTCTTTCATATACTGGTTCCACGTCCCATCCAGACATAGTGCTTGCACGTACCAGCCTTGTACCACTCTTGAGTCATATTTTGCTTCCTTCCCCTCGAGGCTTTGGGCATAGGATTCTTGCCCTGAAGCTGACCAGGCCATGCCAGGGCATCTTGGAAAAACCCAGAGTGCAGTGGAACCTGAAAAAAGCTGACTGGAAAAAGTTCCACGAGATGACCGATTCGCGAGTGGGAAAACAACTTATTTTTGATGACAAAATTGACGTCTCACTCAAGAACCTTCAGAACGAAATTCTGGTTTGTGCTAAAGCCTCCATACCTCGAGGAAAAGTAAAGCGTTATACTCCATTCTGGAACCAAAAATTAAGGTCACTTAGAGAAGAACAAATCCAAGCAAGAAACGCTGTTGAGGCCGCGAACACCACACCGAATCGAACCCTTCTCAAACAGATCACTGCAACCCTAAAAAGAGAGATAAGTGTGGCAAAGAGGGCTTGTTATCAAAACTTCCTAAAGAAGCTTGACTTTGGAAAGGATGGTCTGAACGCCCACAGATTTCTTTCTAAGCTTAATAACCAGGAGATGAGGAAAAATAATCCCATGTATGATGGAAGGAAGTTGCTTACATCTGATAAAAATATCGCCGAATACTTCTGTTCACACTATGCGAGAATAAGCAATTTTCGCCCTAAAGGAAAAAACCCGGAGACTCGGCTGCCGCATGGTCCCTTAAATGAGCTCGAGGATGATCTGTTTAACAAGCCCTTTGATCTCCACGAACTTGAGGCTGCTCTTTCCCAAACACAAAAGAATAAAAGTGCCGGACCAGACGAGCTACTGCCTGAAATGATCAAGAATCTTGGAACCAATGCCCGTGAAACCCTGTTATGTTTTATGAACATGGTTTGGAGGGGAGTGTATCCAGCTGAATGGCGAAAGGCAGAAATCGTACCAATCCCTAAGAAGGGTCGCCCACAAGATAAACCAGAGGGGTTCAGACCTATAGCCCTCACAAGCGTCCTAGCAAAATTATACGAGCGTCTTATGCTGGTACGCCTGGATGTCTTTCTTGATTCCAGAGACATCATTTCATCAAGGCAAGCCGGATTTAGGCGGAACCGTGGGGCTGTTGAACAGGTCCTTCGCTTCTCACAGGAGGTGAAAGACGGGTTCAATAGGCAGCAAAGTACTTTGGCCGTTTTAATTGACTTCCAGACCGCCTTTGACCGCGTGTGGCGAAAGCTTCTACGCAGTAAGCTTGTTAACATGGGCGTAGGAGGAAATCTTTACCAGGCCCTGTCACAATTTCTAGCCCAAAGGTTTATTAGAGTGAGGTACAATGATGCCAAGTCAAAGTACAGGCAAACGCACCAGGGTGTCCCTCAAGGCGCTGTGATTAGCCCAACCTTATTTAATATCCTCGTTAATGATGTGGTGAGTACCATTCAGACTACCCCAGGTGTGCAAGCTCTCCTATACGCTGATGACTTAATTGTGTGGGCAACCAGCTCCAACATAATGGCATTGGAAAAATGCCTCAATCATGTTATGAAAAAGCTTAGCAAGTGGGCAAATCAGAATGGGATGCTAGTTAATCCTAACAAATCAGAGTTTCAGCTTTTTACCATGTCTACGCGGCAGTTTAACGTGGACCTCAAATTCGAAGGCACCAGCATCAAAAGGACAAATGAGGCTACTTATCTTGGAATCAAGCTGGATAACAAATTGTCGTGGGCCAAACACATATCCGCAGTGGCAGAGAAAGGCACAAAGCGTATCTCCCTCTTGCGTAGATTAGCTGGAACAAAATGGGGAGCCAGCCAAGATGTCCTCACTCTTGCGTACAAAAGTTATATCCGCCCTGTAATGGAATACGGAATTGAGCTGACACTTACCTCATCTGAAACAGCCAACCAGAAACTGGAAGTGGTACAAAACAATGCTTTGAGGGTGATTACTGGAGCCGCTTTCTCAGCCCCGATTGCAGCTATGCAGCTGCAGACAGGAATCGAACCCATGAAAATAAGAAGAGAGCAGCTTGCTCTATCATTGAACGAAAGGCTGAAGCGTGGGGTGGACCCATATTGGGCTGAATATAAGCCGAGTTCCCAGAGGCTAATCACCCAAGGTTCTTTCTCCAATAAAGTTGAACAACTTGAGGCTAACAGTGCACTTGAACTTCACTGTCGACAGCCCTTTCTTGACGCTACTCGCCCATTTCAAACAGCAACAGGTTATGTAAATCTACTGGAACCCATAAATAAGAATGAAGTGTCACCAGAACAACTCAAAGCACTGGCACTTGAAACCATCGCCATCAGATTTCCCACTCCCTACTACTTACATGTATATACGGATGGTTCGGCAAGAGCAGCAAATTCAAATGCTGGTGCCGGTGTTTACAGCATCCGTTTTCGGTGCTACGCACCGGTGGGAAGAATAGCCACAAACTTTGATGGTGACGTGCTTGCCGTGTTGATGGCACTGCGAGAGCTGTCAAAAAGAGACGAACCCTGTGCGGTCATTTTGGTTGATTCCCAAGCTGCAATTATGGCCATCACATCTAACAACATAACTGACTCTAGGAGTGTGATAGATTGCCGCACCACAATTGATGGACATCTAAGACAAGGACGTAAACTTGCCCTCCAATGGGTACCTGCTCATGTTGGAATCGAGGGCAATGAGCGAGCGGACAGATTGGCTAAGCAGGGTGCAGGAATGGAACAACCAGAATTGCCTATCCCATACAGTGGTTCAAAACGACTGATTCGGAGCTCCTTGCTGGAAAAAACAAAAATGGATTTGGAGAGGAAAGCACAAGGACGCCAGTGGGAAACCCTCTCACATCATGACGGCATGATACCCGCTTCAGCACCACGCTATGTCTCAGTCGCGTGTTTTAGGATGGCAACTGGACACGATTATTTAAAAAAGCACCTCCGAAGAATAGGAATCTCGAGGGACTCAAGATGCCCCCTCTGTGATACCGGACAGGAAATGACGGCATCTTATTTAGACACGTGTCCTTCTCTTGAGGATGTAAGAGAAAATTACAAAGATGACAACCGGTGGATACACCAGGCAAATTTATATTGGGCTGCAAGGGAGCGTATGGATAGTATCCAAGAAAACGCGATGACATAAGGAAAAAAAAAAAACTAGGCGTCCTGGAGGATCTCATTAAGCATCCTTTATCAAGATGCCAAGAAAGAATATATGATTATTTTCGGCTTTTTCTTTTGATTTTTTTCTAAATTCTTAAAGCAATAATTTATTAATATTTTTTAAGTATTAATTATTTGTAATAGCTAACTAATTACCGGAAACCAAGCGCATCTTACTGTATAGCACTGGAGATAACCAGTGGAACAGTCCGTGCAGCTATCGGAGAGTGGCTTCGAAATAAGCATGAAATGCTCTGGAGTGGAAGCCCAGGGGCTATACACAGTAACAGTAAGAGCATAATGCCAAAACTTGTAAAAGGAAGACCAAAGTAATTCTTAGCCTGGATAGGAACCACATCTCTCTGTTGACAGGGCTATTTACGGGTCATGGTAGGTTTAGAGAGCATCTGTACAAGGTGGCTGGTAAGCTCAGAACCCTTGTGAGACTGCGTCAGGAGGAGGAAAGAACGGCCACCCACCTGCTTTTTGATTGCGTAGCAATAACCAAATTGCAATATGAAACCTTTAGTACATTACAACCTGAGGAGATAGTAACGTAAAATGATCTAGTGGTGAAAGCCCTTAAACTCCTTGGAAGGGAAGGGTTCACCTACTAGAAGAAATCGGGAATGGCACAATAAGCCTTTGTTGTCTGCGGTGCCGGGGTATAGCCCGTCCGTAGCTGGAAACAAGCAATACTGTATGGTGTAATAAAATAAATAATACTGTATAATAAAAAAAGTTGATAAAGAAAAATGTATTTCAAGCATTGAGTTTTCTTTATGAAGGTGCAGTGTGATAATTTTATCCAATTACTTTAAACATTTTAATAATCGCTAAAATTAAAAGCTAAAACTTTTCAATTTGTTGGTTTATATGTTTCTACACATAGACATAGACATAGAAAGATAAATTGTTTTATTTTTCTTTAGGCCTTTACGAGGTTATCAGCAGCCCTCTGATATCTCTCAGCCTCTACTTTTGTAATCCTCTTAAATATCAATTACTTTTAACAAATACTTCTCTTAAAAAAATAATATTAATTTAATGCAATAATGATTAGATCACATGAAAAGATTGCATAATAAAAATAACAGTGTTGACCTAAAAACATTGAATGAATAAAACAAGAACATTGGTTTATTTATATTTAATACGATTACTAAATTAAAACAGCTCATTTTGCATTTACATTCATTGCACTTATTCAACATCGCAGACTTTTTTTTTTACTATTAGGATGGAGTCAATTTTTACATCCTCTTACTAATTGTTAGTAAAAGGAAGTATTCGGTTGATCTAATTTTCAAAATTGAGCTTCTACCGGAATTTGGCTTTGCATCTACAGGAAGTTTCGATCAAATTCAATCAGATATCCGAAATCGTGTTTTTTCAGTTTTTCGCGAATTTCTCGAAATTATAACAATAAAAGGTCTGTATTGATTTACAAGAAAATAATTTTTTTTTTTTTTTTAAATTATTTACTGTATCAGACAATCACTCATGGTCCTGAGACCGTCTGAGGGGTTGTCTGTACTTTACACTCTCCTATAGAGAGTGATTTCATAAACCTAACCAGAGAAAAATAAAATTCACTTTCTAAAATACACAGAAGATTAAATGAAATTCATTTTAAAACGCAAACAAAAAAGGAAACAAATACCACAAAATTGACACATAATGATAATAATAGAGAAATTAAATCAATAATTAAACTCTTTTAAAAGCTGATATCTATATGCCCATGCTGCTTTACAGTATTTCACCAGACTCTTCCAACATTTTTCATTTAAGTATTCCTCAAACTCCAGTTCAGTTAAATACTTTTTCTTAAAATATTTCATCCTAAATTCTCTAATATCGCTATGAAGTGATAAACGCTTTCTTCTCTATAATCCAAATTACACATCGAACACAATCTGATGAAACGTGCGTTTGATGAAAACGCATTGTGAAACGTGTATTTATTAAGATATAGCGATTCTCCCCTAACTTTAATTTTCCATCCAATAGCACTCGCGTCTAAGTTAGTACAATTCACTAAATTAGGTTGAGGGTCCAGCTTTCCATACAAAGTATTGCTGACTATTTACGACTAAGAGCTTATATTTATCAAGTAGGCTAGCTTTAATATTTTCAAATTGTACTCGTATCAATTTTAAAGATAAGAAAGTCAATGATTGAGATATTATAACAACCGCAAAGTTTTACCTGTAATGACATGGCAAAGTCATTGACAAAGTACACCAAAGAAATAATAATTTGCAACTAGTGGTTCCAGCCAGCTGCTATCTAACAAGAGTGGCAGTAATAAAACCTGCGACCTAGTTGGCCGCCGGCTTCAAGACAGCCGCGGCCAAACAAACGATTAACAAAGCCTTTTCATCAATACTGTACATCAAAAAGCAAGCACCGAATAAGGTCAGCAAACTGCGAAGGTCGCACATGGTCGCACACTAGGACAGATGTCTTGGTGTGAGTGTGGCCAACACCAATATATAAACTCTATGATATACGACGAAAGGATCATTATATCGTCTACGGCCAAATGAGCACGTCTATATACCCAAGCGGCAATTTACAGTTATATTCAAACTTATCTTTCTTTAGTAGTGCATCTTAGTTAGTTATTTTATCATTCTAATTTATCTTCTATTTATTACTAAGTATTTTATTATAATTATTAGTTACCATTTCTAACGTTCAAAGTATTGTTCAATTATAGTTATTTTTATATAAACCGTTTAATTATTCGAGCACTAACTTCCCAAAATCTCTCAAACTAACTTCCGCCCTCTTCAAGACATCTGCTACTCCAGGAATCACACACACCAAACGATTCCATTACATACCCAATCGTTATATATAAAAACAGTTTTCTTCAATTATCTCGTTCATCAGAAAGTTGGGGTATCTATGAACCGGCATTGATAAACATCTTTTTAAATATTTGATATGCAACTGTTGTATATAGAAATGTGGGCAATACATTAGTCTCTAAGTATAGCACAAAGTCGGGTGTATTGTATGGTAGACTAAATGTTTATTAGTAAATAATTTTAAAAGACTTGCGCAGATTTTAAAAGATATTGCGCAGTGGCAATATCGCAACCAATGAAGTAGAAATTATATTTTGATGTACAAGAAAAGTTCTTATGCTAATTTGATAACACGTTTTCAAATTAATTACTTAAAATTTTTTATTAACATGATATTTAGTTGCAACTGTACTACTATATATATCAGCAGAACTGTATGTACAGAATATGAACTTGTCTTTAACATTATCATTACTGCTAGACCTCAAAAATTATATTTTGATATTAATATAAGAACAAAACAAAAAAATTATCTATCAGACTGATAAACAATTTCTTTGATACGTATTTCATCCGGGTAACAATCACATCATAATCAGTTGCATCATCATCTTTACCACATCCATGGCCATTTTTCTAAATTAAACATGTTACGTCAGAAGATAAAGTAAATAATGTTTAATTTCTCAAATGTGTTTAATTTTATAAATTTAGGATACAGGATACTAGTAAAAACATACACTGGGTAATACGCACTTATGTGAGTAATATATAAGTAAACAAGTTTAAAGAATATTGTTGGGGCGACTTCGAGAAATTCGAAAAACTAAAATCACACAATGAAGTCGGACTGGTGATTGATAGATTTTGATTGAAACTTCCTGCAGATGCGGTGATGATATCTAAACTAAGTTCGACCTTTCTGCAAGTTTTCATGTGTGAGATATTGTGTATGAACTTTGCCTAGGTCGACTAGTTCAGTGCTAGTTTGCTAGTTCAGTGGTGAACCAATATACAAAGTAAATCAATGTGAAAGGTTGGAATTAGATTAACTGAAATGAAAACTATGAAATTAAAATAAACTGAAAAAACACTTTTATTCGGAAAAGAAAGAAATAGAATATCATAGTACAAAAAAAAAAAAACTAAAACGAAAATAGAAATAAAGTTAGCTCATAGAAAATCTTAAATTTAAATAATTTATAAGTTAAGATTAAAACTATGTACAAAAATCAACATCTGAATTAGAGCTCTTGAATTTGAAACTAAACAAATTTAATAAATATAGGAAATTTTAAGTTTGTATATCTGAATGAGAGAGATGTATGCACAGCGGTAGGCGGTATGTAAAAAATTATATTCGGCAGCTGCAGCGCTTAAAACGAGAATAAATCCGTTTACTTATTATTGGCAATAAATACCATATTGATGACAAAGGATCATAGGAGACATCTATGTAGAAGCAGACAAATAAACTACCAAGCGCCATCTAGACTTTTATTTGGTTACAGTAGTGACTACCATCGTATTTTTAATTATACTTCATATTTTTATTTTTTTTTTAAAGGGGATATTGCCTGCGACCTAAAACATCCTCTCCAGGAGTTGTGGGAATCGGGTACCCCAGATTACTCTTGAAAGGCTGGTTCTGCTCACGCATACTAAACTTTTTCAAGTATGGAAGGAGAGGAAAAGCTAAGGAGGATATCTGATGGAAAGGTCGTCTAACAGTCGAAAACACTACCACAAAATGAACTTTTAGCAGATCCTTTTTTGTGGGAATTTTGACGATTTTTTAAAGTTTTGTGCTGGACTGCTGGGGCCGAACTTGAAATCGAAAAACCGAAAGTGAAAAACCCATCAATTTTCCATCCAAAAGAAGCGAAATATTTTCACCAGGCGAGGAGTAATTCTTCTAGAAGTTTAGGAAGAGTTATTCTTATAGAGTAGTTTGGAAGTGTTAATAATCATAACTTCTCCCTTTTTGCCTTA
Organism: Triatoma infestans; assembly: GCA_011037195.1. Taxonomy (NCBI): domain Eukaryota; kingdom Metazoa; phylum Arthropoda; class Insecta; order Hemiptera; family Reduviidae; genus Triatoma; species Triatoma infestans. Next base: position 5,244 of record JAAEAF010005784.1, on the reverse strand, counting down.
TTCCTATACTTTTGTTCCATCTAAAGACGAGATTGCTGATGTCTCTGGCATCTGGGTCAGGGCTGATGTAAGTGCGTATTTGAGGAGCACAATGGGGCATTGAGCCCTAAGTGCGCCACTTCCATTCGGATATCCTATGATTTAAAATAGATAGAACTGCTTTTCTTATTTTGTAAATTTTATATGCCATAAATGTACAATAGAACAAAAAATTTGTACTAAATTGGCATTTTAGACGTAAAATTTAACGTTTTCCCAGAAGACCGCACTTTTCCCTCAATGACCTTCTAAAATCACTAATCTTGGAAGAAGGATTCAATTAAAAGTGATATAGTTATCTAGACTCCTAGTTAAAAAAAAAGAAGTGAAATATTGTTGCATTTTGAACTGAGATTTTCACCAGGCGAGGAGGAATTCTTCTAGAAGTCAAATCCACCAGGGTCGGCTTGATGTTGGTATCAAGTTCAAGCTCGATGATTTATTTATTTATTTATTTAAGGATTATACACACTTTGTACATAGTATATTTAGTTTAGATGTAGCTATCAACATTAGCAAGTGATGATGTAACAGATTTTGACAATGAACATTAACATTAAAGATTAACATTAACAGATGATATAACAAACGCGCGCCAACACAACATACAAACAGACGAAACTCTAAAATCATTATTTTTCTCATAATAAGGGGCCTGAACGCATGTATTTCGATGTATTGCAATTGGAATTAAATTATAATGTTTAAATAAATCAGCTTTACTCTTTTCTACTCGAAAATGTATTGGTATCATAATTTGTCTCTTTAAAACCGCAAAAATGCACCTGTCAGAAAGTAAGGGTGATTTTCCACATTAACAGAATGAAAAGATGACTAAGATAAAACAGTATTAATATGACACAATCTATGTTTTACCTCTCCTTCAAAAATTTTTCTACAATCAGCCCCAACATTTTATTTTCAAAGGAAGACGCTCAGAAACAAATCACTTCAGTTGAAAGAAAAGAAGATAAATATTTATAATTATATGTAAAATTACATACTTTTATACCAACCATGACGGCTCATAGACACTAATCTTACATAAGTAGTTCATAAATACAGGGAAACTTCCTAATGAAAAAAAATATGTAAAAGAAACTTGTGATGGATAATTCCAAATCGTATTTTCACAGATAATTGCCACTTAATAATAAGTACGATATAATATCCAAACAGTGGAATTCTTGCTGCAAATAAGATAAATAATTTAATCAATTAATTATTAATTAGATGTATTTACATTTGAAAGAGATTATTTTTTTTAGATTAATTATGGAAATAACATTGGCAAAACTGACCTAATTTTATTGTTTGTATTTATTTCTTTCTATTTGTGTCACAAAATAGTATACTAATGTAGTTCACATTCAATTCTTAAAATTGTTATAAATGTTCTTTTATTCATATTTATTAGCATCACTTAACTTCAAAACTATTTTTTTTTTAATTTATTTATGTACGTATTTATGTATTTACAAATAAATAACAATAATTGCTACTTAGAAACATTTTCCGTGGTAGCCTGCTTCATTTTGTGGTCATCGACCGGTTTCGGGCGTTCGCCCACCTTCAGGATGCGTTTGTCAGTCAGTGTGATAACACAGGCTTGCACAGTGCAAATTCAGTTTATACACTCTATGTTTTGTATAATATGACAGATTCTGTTTTGGCTCTCCTTCAAAAATTTTTTTACCATCAGCCCAACATTTTTTTTATCAAAGGAAGGCACTCAGAATCAAATCACTTCAGTTGAAAGAAAAGTAATGATGAATATTTATAGTTATAGGTAAAATGACATACTGTAGAAACTGAATTTGCTCTATGCAAGTCTGTGTTATCACACTGTCTGACAAACGCGTCCTGAAGATGGGCGAACGCCTGAAACCCGTCGATGGCCACAAAATAAAGCAGGCTACCACGGAAAACGTTACTGATACTTTCCAGCTCTGCGGAACCAGCCACCACAACAATAATTGCTACTACTCACTGTTGATACTTTGGCTTGAGGAACTTGAGTGGAGAAGCCATCCAACGATGATATTCCTGGCATTGTTAGGGCGTTTAGTTACGAAGGTAATCCCTAGGCCATTTTCATTCAGAGAATTGTTACGTTGTGATTGAGTCTGCCACGAATGGTATATTGTGGTCATGTGTAGTGTATGATTTGAGAAGTAGTAAGGTGCGTCAGTAATGTGTCGGAGAAGTTTAGATTGAAAGCCTGTATTCTGTATATAGTTTGTAAAACCAAAGTTCACAACCGTACAGCCATACAGTATCATGTTAAAGAGGTTGTCGTTTAGTTTTCTGTCGTAACTATTGAAATCTCTGATTCAAATTCTGTCTTTTAAGTCTTGTTCAGAAAATTTAAAAAAATTTCTAAGCATTTTTTAAAAATATTATTGTTTTACCAGAATAAACATATAATTTATCTCTAGTGATCCATTTTGAAATTAAATAGTTTTTACAAGATATTTTTTTGATAAACAAATAACTAATAACTCATAGAAAATCAAAGATTGCAAAATAAACAAACAATATAAATAATTCACTTAAATTTTGTCCTAATTTTCATTAAAAAAAAATACATCAGTCTTTTCTAAAATAGTTGTCTAAAATAGATAATATTTAGGCTAAATATGATTGATCATTATTTGGAAACTAGTTTTTTTTCTGTCTAGTGATAACATTTTGAATGTGTTAAGAGATTTAATTAAATTATTTAGTTAATCAAGAAATTACATTTTAATGAATACATTTTCAATCCATTAGTGTACATTGTAATAATTATATGATAGAGGGCAAAACTATTTTCACTGATTTGTTTTTTAAGTGCCAAAACTAAGCGTCAAATAACTAGCTATTGTTAGATTAGTAGCTGATTATTTTACATTTTTATTAGAAGGAGTTGCGGACCACATAAAATCGTGTCAGAGGCCGCATACATCCCGCGTGCCGTAAGTTTCACATCCCTGCTCTATATTGATTCAATTATTTCTAAAAACTATTCAAACAAATAATTTCATACAGTAACGAATCTTTATTTTACAATTTAGTTGTTAAAAAAAAAACATAAATAATTAGAATTAAAATTATACAAGTGGATAAGAAGCCGTAGTTGCTATGCCGCAATGATTATTCTTGTTTCTTATAATTTTGATGTAACCATCTTCTCCCCAGCTTTCTCCCCAAGAGTTCTTAATCACCCAGTAATCTGTACCAGCTTCTGTCCCATAACCAACAGCCAATACTCCATGATCGAGTTCAGTACTGCTGCATTTTGGCTCATAATAAATGCCTATCATTAACATTTCACATGATATTATAAATAAGAAAATAAAAATACAACCCTTCTTCAAAATAAATGAATAAAAGAAATAGACCTGATGCATAAAAATGGAAAGATTCATGACTAGCATCAATAGCTACAGAAATTGGTCCAATAGTGGCAATGGCCTTTTTTAGAGCATTTTCATTAGAAGGAATATCAACATATCCTTTTGTCACTGCCACCAATCTTGTTGGGTTTGAAACGGCACACACTATCCTAAAAAACAAAATAACATTGAAATTATTAACAACAATTATTTTTTTAGTTGCACTAAAATTGGTTTAATCTAATCAACTTACTTGGGCTTCATAAGGATATGAAATTTCAGTGTCAATTCCGTGATTATCTTTAATATACTGGTATGCTTGATCCATAAGGCCACCTTTACATCCATTATTACCATAATTTTGTGAACAGTCAATCAGATTTTGTTCGCTTAATGATATCAATTTTCCACTTTTACGAAATATTTGCCCTTCTAATGAACCAGTCTAACAACATCAATTATGTCAATATTAAGACAGTATCTGAGGAGCCAACCACATATTCAACACTGAAAGAGTGTCTTTTAAATTTTTTTGATTCATTACATAGCTTATATGATGGACATATTTAGAGATGAGTATGTATCTATGCTATCCATATTTTTTGGATCAAAATAATATATTTACTTCAAAATAGATCGTCACTATACTATCTATGTCACTCTCAATCATTGTTGGATTCTACCTACCTTCTGATAAAATCAGCCAGTCCGCAGTTGTTGTCCGTTGTGAAACTTTACAAATGAAGTGACCTAATAATAAAAGCTAGGAAAAGAGTACTCTTTGATGAATCTAAGGATCCTACTAAGAGATTTCAAGGCGTCGAATCGCTTTCAGAGGAGAAGATAAACATAAGTTTTCTTCCAACCCATTCCCTTCTGTCGTCCCAAATAATCATTCTAAATAATCACATTTAAAAGGAACTTCTTTTAAAAAAGAAGATTAATATTTTTAAAATATTTTCAACCGTCGGTTTTTTTCAGAGATATGGTTAGGCCCAATTTTCAATTTTCAGTGTTGGATGACAGACATTGGATCTAGGCTCGCCTCAACCTAGTTTCTTCGATGTCAGGTATTTATTGTCAGGTATTTATTAATAGTTGTTGCAAACGCTGAACTATTTTTTTGTTATTAATATTTACACCTTTTATAAGCATAACAATAGTAAATTTTTTTTTATTCTGGACAATTAATCAAAACCGGAGCGGAGAAGTCACACAGTAGTAAAACTCCAATTTAATCAATAAGTAGATGACGAACCCACTGACGTTTAAGTCTTCGAGTAGGATAGGACGACAGGATTAGTGAGAGATACAAGTTCACGGACAAGAGGATTGACATGAGAGGTTATGGAATTTGTTGTAACGGAATATGTTTCTTGACGGAGTTTGGAATATTTGATTCTGTATGGATTGTATGGTTAGAAACAAAGAAAGGAGCCGAAACGATTTTGCGGAGGATATTTGGATTGGAGGGTTTGGACATGATTATAATTAGATCGCTTGGTTGAACCCCACATGGTTCTGCACAGTACGCCCAAATAGGTTTAAGTATGACTTTGTAGAATAGCAGTTTGTTGGTAAGTGTTAGGTTAGATCGTTTGTCAAATAATCGCACCAGCATTTTGTAACTTCAAGTGGTGCCTGCTGTTTTAGTCTGGTATATGGATTTCAGGTGAGGCGTCGGTTCAAGAATAGTCCTAAGTAGCTAACGTTTTGTACTGGGGGTAAGGCGACATTGTCACAATAAACTGGAGCAGTAGGAGTTGCCGGAGAGTGAAAAAAATGGTTTGTTCTTTTCAGCACTGGTTTTGATTCCCCTTTTGTTGAA